>PVIY010007011.1:0-84360 GCA_004026745.1 Myrmecophaga tridactyla
GCAGGCACATTGATTATTTGAAGTTTGTTATTTGATTTCCACATATTAGTGAATTTCAAAAATTTGTTTCTGTCATTATTTTCTTAACTCCATCATGGTTGGAAAATATATTTCATTTTATTTCAATCCTTTAAAAATTATTGAGGCTTGTTTTATTGCCTTGCATTTGATCTATCCTGGATAATGTTCCATATGCACTCGAGAAAAATGCACGTTTTGTTGTTGATATCTTCCATAACGATCTGTTAAGTCTGGATGGTTTATAGTGTTATTCAAAAGTCTTCTATTCCCTTGTGGGTTTTCTGTCTAGTCTATGCATTGTTGAAAGTAGCATATTGAAGTCTCTAATTAGTATTTTTGAATTGTTTTACTTTCCCTCTCATTCTGTTTGTTTTTGGTTTGTTAGGCGATAGAATTTTCCAGACCGCTAAAGATGAGTGTGGTTTTATGTTAAGCCTGTTCCCTAGGAGTTACCCCTGATTTAGAGCAGCTTACTCTTCACCCAGTGTGTGATCTGAGCATGTGCTTAAGCCCCCTATGAAAGGTAGGCTTCTACCCTTTGCTGATGGATCTGTGTGTAACTTGGAGTGTCTTCAAGCCTATCCCTTGTCCTCCTCTTATTCCTCCAGTTTGGGGGCAATTTAGAACTGGTATACAACCCTTCTGTCCTACAGCATTGACTGAGATTCCAAGAGTAGTCTTATTCACTGACTCTTTCCCTGGATTTCTCTGTCAAACTTCTGATTGCTTTGCCATTTTGCATGTTTTTACTCATATCATGGAAGTATGAGTGCCCTCTTAATTGCTCTCCACTAAAATCTCCTTTGCTTTCAACAGTGCCTTTTGGCATACAGTTCTCTGCCTTCTGTTCTAAATAATAAAAATCAGTTCCTTCTGTCAGATCTTCAGAGCTCATTGTCCTTATGATCTACCTCTCCCTCTAGCAGAACCTCTGCATTACTGCCTAGGAGCTGAGGACAGGGATACTGATCCCTCTTTTCCCAGAGTGACCCATATGCTATACATAAAGGTACTTGGAGCATGGTGGTAACCCCTCGTTTTACTGGCTTACTTCTTCTGGTGTGGAACTTGTTCCATACAAATTATCTAAGGCAGGGTTGATTAGGTCCAGTCTACTCAGCCAGTTGTGCATGAAATAGAATTTCTACCCTTACAAATAGGAGCTGAGTAAAGGAAAAGTGAAAGCATTCCTCTTGGTCATGGATGTCAAAATAAAGCTTCTTCAACAGGGGACTAGGGGAGAGGAACAATGCCAGTGACCTGATCTTCCTGATGTAAAACTATAACTCTAGTCTGAAAGATTGGAACCCTCCATCTTCTTGGCCATATTTGCCCCAAGTAGATAATCCAGAGTTGGATTTCCATAAATTGGAACTGGGAGGGGATTAGGGATGGAGTGGGTCATGGCTCAAAGGCCACAGATTCTCTCTGTTCTTACCAAGGTTGAGTAATTTTGTTTGAATGATTGCGTCTCCATTTGAGGTGTGCCCTTAGAGCAAAAAATTCAGAGACTTTTTTTCATTATTCATTCATTTAACAAGCAGAAATAAAAATAAAAGCAAAATGAACAAAATATTAGCAAGCCCCATCAACTTTCTTCTAATTCTAAACACTGAAGAAACTAACATCAACAAATTAGTGTGGAGTCCCCCACCCCATTCTCTATACTGGTGCAACTTACACACCTATGTAGGTTTTTTGACTTATTTTTCAACTAGGATCATACTGTATAGTGTACACCAAAACTTGCCTTTTGGTGTACATATGTACAAGTAGACATATCATGGGCATTCTTTTAAGCATGCGTTGGGGGGGGTCTAGTTCTTTAGTACAGCTGCATAATGGCCTACATTGTGGATGCACCATACCTTTTTAAACATTTTTTTGAATTGTGAAAAATAACATATATACAAAAACAGCAATAAATTTGCCATAACATTGTAACAAGTAGTTATACAACAGATTTTAAAGTTTGGTATGGGTTACAGCTCCACAACTTTTCTTTTCTTTTCTTTTTTTTTTTTTGTTTTCTTCTAGCTGTTCCAAGACACTAAAAGCAGAAATTTTTAAATATTTGATTTTTTGTTTTTTATTTTAATAATTTTCTCCAGTCAAACTATTATTTTGTTAGGGATAAAATCTGCTGCACCTATCACTTTGCCATTCTGGAAGTCAGTCCCTGCCCCATCACTTTGAGTGCATCTGGGCTCTTCTTTAAACCATAAAGACTTCCAAATCTCACTTGAGTTCTGACAGATAATATACAGCACACTTTCGGTAGGGGAATAAGTGCGGAGAGTTCAATGTGGAGGGGTTTAAGGAAGCAATCAGTTACAGTGAAGCACCCAGGTACTGGGAATATTAGGAAGCCATTACTACATGAGACCTAAAGCTAAAGAGAAAAATATTGTTTCAATGGAGACTAAGGTATCAAAAGACTTGAAAGTGGAGCCTTTATAGGAGCTGTATCTGTAGATCCTCTTCTATTAATTAGTTCTTCTCTCTCTCTTGAATCTTTGACTTCTTATCTTCTAACAGGCAAGGATTAGAAAATTCATAAATATATGGAAGTTAAACAACACATTCTCAAACAATCAATGGGTCTGTCTTAGTTTGCTACCTGCCAGAATGCAACACACCAGAGACGGATTGGCTTTTAATAAAAGGGAATTTATTTTGTTAGTTCTTCAGAGGAAAGGCAGCTAACTTTCCACTGAGGTTCTTTCTTATGTGGGAAGGCACAGGGTGATCTCTGCTGGCCTTCTCTCCAGGCCTCTGGGTTCCGACAACTTTCCCCGGGGTGATTTCTCTCTGCATCTCCAAAGGCCTGGGTTGAGCTGCAAGTGCTGAGATGAGGTATGCTGAACTGCTTGGACTGTGCTACATTGAGTCTCTCTCATTTAAGCACCAGCCAATTAAGTCAAACATCATTCATTGCAGCAGGCACGCCTCTTAGCCGACTGCAGATGTAATGAGCAACAGATGAGGTTCATGTACCATTGGCTCATGTCCATGGCAACAGAACTAAGCACATTCACCTGGCTAAGTTGACAACTGAATCTGACTACCACAGGGTCAAAGAAGAAATTTCAATGCAAAACAATAAATATCTTGAGATGGATGAGAATGAGATCACATATCAAAATTTATGGGATGTGGAGAAGGAAATGTATAGCTCTGAATACCAAATTAAAAAAGAAGAGCTAAAACCAAAGACCTAACTGTATACCTGGAAAAACTAGAAAAAGAATTGCAAACTAATTCCAAAGAAAGCAGAAGGAAATAAATAATACAGATTACAGCAGATATAAATGAAATTGAGAATAAAGAACAATAGAGAGCATTAACAAAACCAAAGTTGGTTCTTTGAGAAAATCACTAAAACTGACAGTTAACTAGACTAACAAGGAAGAAAAAAGAAATGATGTAAATAAAATAAAAAATGAGAAGGGACCCTCAGTGCTAATTCCACAAAAATAAAAAAAGGATAATAAGATGATACTATGAATAACTGTATATCAACAAATTATACAACTTAGATGAAACAGACACATTCCTAGGAACACACTGACAATGTACACTGACTCTAGAAAAAATAGAAGACATCAACAGACCAATTTCAAATAACAAAATTGAATCAGTCATCAAAAACCAACAAAGAAAAGCCCAAGACTAGATGGCCTCAAGATGAATTCTATGAATCATTCCAAAAATAATTAATACAAATCCAGTTCAAATCTTTCCAGAAAATTGAAGAGTTGGGAACACTACCTAAATCATTCCATGAGGCCAACATCACTTGAATTCCAAAACCAGATAAAGATACTGCAAATAAAGAAAATTACAGACCAATATCTCTAGTGAATATAGATGCAAAAATCATTAAAAATACTTACATATTGAACCTAACAGTATATTATAGAAATTATACACTGTGAACAATTAGGTGTTATACCAGGTATACAGGGATAGTTCAACACAGGAAAATCAATCGGTGTTATATGCCGCATTAGCAAAGCAAAAGGGGAAAACCAAATGATCATCTCAATTGGCACTGACAAGGCATTTGACAAAATCCAGCATCCTGTCTTGTTAAAAACTCTTCTAAAAAAAATAAGGCTAGAAGGAAACTTTCTCAACCTGATAAAGGACATATATATAAAACACCCACAGCTAATATCATACTCAATGTTGAAATATGGAAAGCTCTCCTTGTAAGATCTGGAATTGGACAAGAGTGCCCACTATCATCACTGTTATTCAACATTATGCTATAAATTTTAGCTATGGTAATTAATCTAGAAAAAGAAATAAATGGCATTCACATTGGAAGGTGTGCTGGTTTGAAAGGATGTATGTCCCCTAGAAAAGCCATATTTTAATCCTAATCCCATTTTGTAAAGGCAGCCGTTTCTTCTAATCTCTATTCAGCACTGTATGTTTGTAACTGTAATTAGATCATCTCCCTGGAGATGTGATGTCATCGAGAGTGGTTGTTAAGGTGGATTAGGTGACAACATGTCTCCACCCATTCAGGTGGGTCTTGATTAGTTTCTGAAGTCCTATAAAAGAGGAAACATTTTGGAGAATGAGAGAGTCAGAGAGAGCAGAGCAGAATGGCATAGCCACGAGAAGCAGAGTCCACCAGCCAGCAACCTTTGGAGATGAAGAAGGAAAATGCCTCCCAGAGAGCTTCATGAAACAGGAAGCCAGGAGAAGAAGCTAGCAGATGATGCTGTGTTCACCATGTGCCCTTTCAGCTGAGAGAGGAACCCTGACCATGCTCACCATGTGCCTTTCCAGATGAGAGAGAAATTCTGACTGTGTTCAACATGTGCCCTTCCAGATGAAAGAGAAGCCATGAACTTCATTGGCCTTCTTGAACCAAGGTATCTTTCCCTGGATGGATGCCTTTGATTGGACATTTCTATAGACTTGTTTTAATTGGGACATTTTCTCGGCCTTAGAACTGTAAACTAGCAACTTATTAAATTCCCCTTTTAAAAAGCCATTTTGTTTCTGATACATTGCATTCTGGCAGCTAGCAAACCAGAACAGAAGGGAAGAAATAAATTTTCACTATTTGCTTATGACAGGATCCTATATTTGGAAAGCCCAAAAAATACACAAGTTCCCAGAGCTAATAAATGAATTCAGCAAAGTGGCAGCAGCATGAAGAAATCAGTAGTGTTTCTATACACTAGTAATGAGCAATCTGAGGAGGAAATCAAGAAAAAATCCATTTAAACAGCAACTAAAATAATCAAATATCTGGAATAAATTTAACCACAGTTGTAAAGGATCTGTATTCAGAAAACTAGAAAATGCTAAAAGAAATAAGACTAAAATAAATGGGAAGTTATTCTCTGTTAATATAGAATAAAAAATACAGTTAAGATGTCAATTCTACACCAAATGATATACAGCTTCAACACAATCCCAGTAAAAAATTCAGTATCCTTCTTGCAGGGTTGGAAAAGCCAATTATCAAATTCATTTGGAAGGGTAAGGGCCCCAAAATAGGCAAAATCATCTTGAAAAAGAAGAACCAAGTTGTAGGATGCACACTTCCTGACTTTAAAGCTATAGTGGTCAAAACAGCATAGTTCTGGCATAAGGATAAATATATTGCCCAATGGAATCAAATTGAATGTATAGAAATAGACTCTCACATGTATAGCTAATTGATATTTGACAAGGCTGCCAAGTCTACTCAATGGGAAAGAACAGTCTTCACAAATTGTTCTCGGAGAGCTGATTATTCATAGGGATCCCTTTTCATTCATTTTCCTATCTCACACCTTATAAAGAAATTAACTCAAAATAAGTCAAAGATCTAAATATAAGAACCAGACTATAAAACTCCTAGAAGAAAGTGTAGGGAAGCATCATTAAGATCTTGTGGTAGGCAATGTTTTCTTGGACTTTATGCCTAAAGCACAAGCAACTACAACAAAATAGATAAATGGGACCTCATCAAACTTAAAAGCTTTTGTGCTTCAAAAGACTTTGTCAAGAAAATGAAAACACCACCTACTCAATGGGAGAAAATATTTGGAGACCACATATCCAGTAAAGGTTTGATATCCAGAATATATTAAGAAATCCTACAACTCAACAATAAAAAGACAAACAACCCACATCAAAATGGGCAAAAGATATGGAGAAATAGGAACATTCACTATGGCATTCACTATGGCAAGGTAAAATGGTGCAGCTTCTTTGGAAGACAGTTGGCAGTTCCTCAGGAGGCTAAGTATGGAATTACCAAATGATCTGTCTATCCTACTATTGGCTATATTCCCAGAAGGACTGAAAACAGACACTTTAACAGGCATTCACACCAATGTTCATGGCAGCATTATTCATAATTATCAAAAGATGGAAGCAATGCAAGTCCCCATCCTCTGATGACTGAATAAACAAAATGTGATATATGTATATTATGGAATGTTATTCATCCATAAAAATGAATGAAGTCCTGATGCATACAGTATCATGGATGAACTTTGAGGACATTATGCTGAGTGAAATATGTCAGACACAAAAGGACAAATACTGCATGATCCCACTGTTATGAACAAATAAAAATAAGCAAACTCATAGAGTGAGAATCTAGATTATAGGCTACAGGAAAGTGATTGACATTAGAGGATGAAGAGTAGAAGTTTAACTTCTACAGAAGTTTAATAGGACTTATGGCTGCAATCCTATTGAAAGCTTAATTATAAGTGTAGATTTGGGTTATTGTTACTTTATAGCCATGGGTTTTGTAAGATGAATTATGGAAGCACAAAACTGTGAAAAGTGCACCATAATTTATAATGTTTCACCAATCTACCCATCCTCTTTCACGCCTTGTAATCTCTTAAACTATTTGGACAATCGTTTAAAAAGTTTTAAAGCCCTAAGTAAGTGATCTCTTGTAACTGGAGTTCTTTAAACATTATTCTGTGGGATGGATTCCAATCTGTGAAAGCTTTTATCCTCATTCATTCCAGATGCTCTTGTCTGTAAGGAACTTAAATTATAATCAGTTAGGCCTTTAGAAAACTGTGTATCAACTACATAGAATATTAAAGTGAAGTCTTTTTTTTTTCAAAATAATAACAATTTTGGTATCAATATTGGTAGGGATGAATTTTGAAACTAACAGATACTACTTGTTTCTCATGTGTAAATGATTGAGAAAAACTGAAGGTGATATATACTGATGTTTGATTTAATATAGAGGAAACATCTGTGGACCAAACTATATATATTCTTACTTTTTATTAGTAAAGTTGTGAGTTTACAAAACAGTTATGCATAAAATACATGATTCCTATACACCACCCAACCACCAACAACACTCTGCACTGATATGGAACATTAGTTACAATTGATGAAAGCCCTTTTATCTAAAAATGTACTATTTTTAAACATTTGTTACAATTGATGAAAGATTAGCATCACTAATCAGGCCTTACATTACTTTGGTTCATCATTCAGCTATCCTCCAGCCATGAGAAATTCCTTGCATTTTTTATTTTCCTATGCGTATGCCTTACATTCTCTCATATTTCTTTGCCTTTGTGCATGTTGTTTCCTCTGCCGAGAATGATTCCTCCCAATCTCTCCTGGGAGAATTCATACGCGTGATTCATATTTTGCATGTTCTGCAATATTTGCACAGTCAACCCCTCTTCCAACCCTCCTGCAATTTGGATCTCACACCCTTCTTTGTGTTTATAGCATTGCCTTTCATTCTGCCTCTTGCGTTAGTCTCTTTAATAAGGTACAGATAACCCCATTTACCCAGGATCACATATGCAATTAGCTACCCAAATTAGCTCATTGACAACTGTGAAATGACTCCATCTATTCTCTTGTTTTTTTAAACATCTCCTCAAATAAAATAATGTTAGTTGTCATACTCTATTGACATACTCTGTCTACATCTTTAACACTTTAGGCAAAGTGAAAAGTAACATTTTATGGCACATGTTATAATATCATATATTTTACATGATTGGTGTATTTTATTGAGTAGTACACATTATGGAACCAAGTACTTTGTGCTATTGATCCAATTCTGGGCATAAAGGACTAGATTGAAGTTCGTATGACCTGTTGGTATGTGGTAGGGAATAGTAGCCTCGAAAGGGATGAGTTTGAATGGTATGTTTAGATATCTGATTATAGGCACAATCAATTCTCATAATTATCTTATTCATGTTCATTTATTCATTCATTTATTCATTAACTTATTCTGTTTTTGAGCATGTAATAGGTGATGGTTATATGCTGGTTAAATAAAATAGTTATTGTCCTGGCATCATGAAACTTATAGTCTTTAACCATTCCTGTTAGAAATACAAAGTGACAACAATACCATATACCAGATAATGAGAAAATAAACATTTCCAATCTACTATAACCTTTTACAGGATGACAATAGACAAAGGCATACTAAGTTACTTCTAATGGAGGTAGAAGTAAACTTTCCCTTAGGATTCTCCATAGGCTTCCATTTAATCTCTAATGGATGGTCTTTATTAGACAATACCTTTATACACATTATTGCAGAAGGAAATTTTTGGTCATTTGGTGTCTACTGATGCAGCCATTTCCTATTTAAAATGGAGAAAATAACCATTTTTAGTACTTGTCATGCATCAGTATGCTAGCCATTCTTATGCACCGTCCCATACATCTAGCAAACTTGCTATTTATATTTCTTATGCTCATTTTATAGATAAAATTCAAATATCCAGAAAATATTTTTTCCCAGGGCACACATTGAATAAGTTTCAGAGTCAGAATTTTATCCAAGACAGTACTCTTTCTACAACCTAGCCGCTATATATGATTAACGGTGCCTTCGTCTGACCCAAGATGTAGCGCAGTCATATAATTCCTTGCAGGAGAATTATCTGTAGAGATATAAACCAGCTCATTAAGGAATTACGGCAAGGATGGTTGTTTGCTTTGAAGAAAACCATATTCTACAGTTAAGAGAAAAATAAATTAAAATATGAGTGAGAATTAGAATGTCTTAGCTCTCAGCAGATATGATAACTTTTGAATAATAATGCTTAATGGTGATGTCAAGGCAAAAATTCAGTAGTTGAAGAAATATGCTCATCTGATAGATTCTCATTACAGTTTTCAGGAATGATTATTTTGAGAATATACTACTATACAGGATGACTTAGAGCCAAGATCTAGATCTCATACTTTTAGAATTATTTCATATAATTTAAGTCCACAAGCCTGTCCATGAAGGTGCTTTTTTCTGCCTTAGAGCAGGGATAAAGTAGCATAAGATCAATTTACATCATTTCCTTTGTTCCAAAGATGTTCTGTGAGAGTCTTTGATTGAACCTAAACAGCAAGTGATGCAAAAATATCCTTTTGGAAACTCTAGAGTTGGTTTTCTTGAGTTCCATATTTATATATAAACACTTCTTAAAATAAGTTCAATATTAACTTGTTCTTAGTTCTCATAAGAGAAAGAAATTAGAAAGTTCAGTACACAGCAACACTCCGTGCATTGCCTTGGTTTATTCACTTAATAATTGTGAATGATTATGTTGTGCCCAGCTCTGAGTTTGTGCTAGGAATGCCAAAAAGAGCAAAACAAACGTGGGCCCTACCTTCATGGAACAGCAATCTATCAGGGAAAAAAAAAAACTTCATAGTCTAATGTTAAAAACAACGGCCAGAACAATGATCTTACAACTATATGTCATCTTCGTATATATTGCTGACAAAATAAATCTTATTGGAAGATGAATGAGTACACTTGATTATTCCAAGGGGAGGCCAACATAAATTTAGTAACTTCTTTGCAGATGTTCTGGTGTCAGTATTGTTGAGAACTTGTTAGAAGTATAAAATTATTTGTTTATTCTCTGTACTGGGTTTCTCTCAATTTTGCTTTTCTGGTATCCATCCCTACCATGTTCTGTATTTTATGCACCTGGATTTCTGGATTTCATGCTTGTGGATTTTCTGTGAAGTACAGCTATTCTCTCATTACATGCAGCCTCAGTGGCCGTCTACTCAGGTGTTCTGCCTCCTTTTTGCCAAGATATACAAGGGATCCAGGGCGGGACAACTTGATCTTTTCTGGGCATTTTAATCCTGATCTGAGGGATTTAAAAATATAGATTAGTTAAAGCTGACTGCCGACTGTGCCAGGACATTGTAGAGCCAGCCCATTCATCCTGCAGTCCACATTCCCATTGACAGCTCTGGTCTCTTCTTCAACCAGGCTGTCCCTTAGAATCTGAGAATACAATACCCAACAGCAGAGATGTGATTAAAGTATGGTGAGGGAGGCAGATATTTGTCAAATAATCATAAAAATGAATTTATAATTGCAAACAGAGTTAAGTAGTGCCAGGAGAAGATTGGTATTGAGCACAGCAGTTAGACACTCATTTTAGTTGAAGTCATGTTAATAAGCCCTAAGACACTCCCCATCTCTCCTGCTAGAGGGATTTTTAAGATTGTATGGGAATTGTAGTTTAATAATATTTAGATAGGTAGATAGACACGAACTCATATAGAAAGCCCCAGGAAAGCAAAGAGAACCTGCAGCCTGCAACAGTGGTATTCTTCCTGAAGGACCTGTTGTATAAACAAAAAAAGTTTTTGTTTTTTTTCTTAAGCTAGTAGAACACTGATGTCATCCAAACTAAAATGATATAAATCAAAAAGGTGAAGCAATTATAACACTATGAAACTTCCATGAAATGAATATAAAGCGCTCAGTGCTCCACCATTACATATTTAGAGCATAGGTATTGCTAAGAGATAATTGAAGATTATATGAGGGCAAAACATCTGCCGTTATGATTGTGGTAGATATTGCTTCACAGTTGAAGCTTTTCTATTTAATTTAAGTGTTATGCTTCCATTGTAAGAAAGGCAGTCATGTTAGTGTTTCTCTATAGAAATCATTTTCCATGGCTCAAAACACAAAAATAAAACAATGAATAAACTGGAGAGTCATCAAAAAAGAAACTTGCTAAAAAACTGAAAATATAAATTTACACTGAGAAAAGTTACATTTAAGATGGAATATTTACTCATTTTAGATTAACCCTTCTCCCTTATATAATATACATGTAACATCATACCACAGCTGTTACACCTAATACATAATCTTATAAATTCTAAAACTCATTTGTTTAAAAATATTTATATGTGATCTAATTACTTACTTGGTAGCTTTAAAATATTTCTTACCTATTAAACAGGAACTCTTGAAAAATATTCTAAATAGTAACAATAATATTAATTATTAATATAGAGTGGTTAACCCAAATATAACAGGATAGGAATGATGATTTACAATTTGAAAACAAAAGTTAGATTCTCTCTATATTTTTTTGTTTTCTGACTCCTGCTATATATACTTGCATTTGTGTTTTTCATCAATTTTTCCTCCCACAGTCCTTCAGGGGAAAAGTTACTGTTTTCTAATTTTGAAAAAAAAAATTGTATTTACTAATCACAAAAATTTTCCAGGCTTATTCGTGGAAATGCACATGTGAACTTTACCACTTACTGAAACACAAGATACCTTAGATGGCTTCCCAATTATATTGTTTAAAATAAACAAATGGGGCGTGCACAGGTGGTATAGTGGTAGAACGCTCGCCTTGCATGTGGGAGACCTAGGTTTGATTTTTGGATTATGGACCTCCACTTCCCTCCCAAAATGGGAATCTTTTTATGGCTACATTTCCAAGTGATTTTACTTTATTTTGTAGACACAGCTCCCGGGTGCTTTTATAATGTAGTCATAGTTGATAGATACATATGGCATTTTAGCTCCCAAATATCCCCAAGTATTCAAGTTTGATCTAGCCCATTTTAAACCCCAAACATATTTCAGGCACATTCAAAATGACTAAAACAATTTATGTCTGAAGAATGTTTGTTTACTTTTTTTATTTAAAAACATATGCTCATTTTAGAATGTTTTAAAATAATTATACACCATGTACTTTACGGTAACCAGTCTTTGTCATTAACCAAATAATTAAATGTTGACATTTCATTTTAAGTACTTTAATAAAACAGGATTTTTAGTGGATGAAAGTCCTTTCATTTTTAAGAATATTCCACAATTTATTTAACCTATCTTATAAAAGTGAACATTTCATTTGTTTTACATTTTTCTTTATTATGACAAATTTGAAATACACATTTTTTAAAAAATATTTTTGCATGTGATTCTTTGGTTATTTTCAAGATTAATAATTTAAATTAGAACTGTATTTCTGTTGTAGAATTGGGGATTTTAGAATTTACTTTTTTCTTTTTCTTAATTTCAGTTTTCAAGCAAAATGAA
The DNA here is from genome assembly GCA_004026745.1 of Myrmecophaga tridactyla. Lineage (NCBI taxonomy): Eukaryota > Metazoa > Chordata > Mammalia > Pilosa > Myrmecophagidae > Myrmecophaga > Myrmecophaga tridactyla. The sequence continues at coordinate 12,371 of PVIY010007011.1, forward strand.
TTCCATCCAATGTGTAACTCTCTTTTTTTTTATTTCAGCAATTATTTCGATAAGTTACATTATACCTCTTTTTAGACCACAGATTTTCAGTCTGGAGGTTTTTTTTTTTTACTCTTTTTACCAACTAGAAGTTATGAATCCTAAGTCCTGGCGTATCTAAGGTATCTCTCCTTTGCCTTTAAAGGCTGTTGGGTGTATGAATTGGACAGTTTCCCAATGGCCTTTCCATTATCTTCAGCTAATGAAGATACCTTCAGGTAACATTTTTCTTTAATGAAAAGGAAAGTTCTGCCTAAATGCCAATAGAGTATACTTTCCAATAAGTTTACAAGTATTTGCCTAGGCATTTCTCTTCTTTTTCGAATTTCGTAGCTGTTGAAGGATTTATTTAGATGTATATAATTAAGTCACTCTTTGGCCTAGAAAAATTATGTTTCTATTTAAACCATGATTTTTATTTCTATTCCACTTTTTCTCATATCTTTATCAAGAATATGTATTAATGCTATATTATATTTTCCCCCTAATTCATAGCAATCAACTTTAATTGTTTTCATCTATTTGTCATCATGTCTTGGGCCCAGGTCAGTTCCCATACACATTACTCAGTTTCCTATGATGTTGTCTGTCTTTTTTTAGTTCAGATGAAGTTTTATAGTTTACCACTACATTACAATTTGGCATTCCTTATAATTTTTCTTACCTCATTGAGTTTCCTTTCTGTTGTTGTTGTTTTTGTTTTTGTTCTGTTTAATGACTCCTTTTTAATTTTTTTGTTAGAGAAGTTATAGGTTTACAGAAATATCATGCATAAAATACATAAAATTCAGAGTTCTCATATACCACCCTATTTTTAACATCCTTGTATTAGTGTGGTACATTTGTTGTAATTCATGAAAGAGCAATTTAATACTTGTACTATTAACTATAGTTCATTGTTTACAGCAGGGTTCATTGTGTTGTAGAGTCTTGCATTGTTGCAATTTTTAATTTTTACTCCAGTAACAAATACATGGCCCAATTTTCCCCTTTAACCACATTCATATATAAAACTCAGTATTGTTAATTACATTCACAATGTTGTGCTACCATCACCACCATCTATTACCAAAACTTTACAATCAACCCAAATAGACAATTTAAGCTGTACAATTTAAGCATTAACTCCCCATTGTCTACAACCAGCCCAGCCTCTGATAAACTATGTTTTAGATTTTGACTCTGCATTTCTTATTCTAATCATTGCATACTGGTGAGATCAAACAATATTTGTCCTTTTGTGTCTGGTTTATTTCACTCAATATAATGTCTTCAGGGTTTATCCATGTGTCTGCATGAATCAGAACTTCATACCTTGCTGAATGATAATATTTTATTGTATGTAAATACCACATTTTGTTTATCTAATCATTGGTTAATGGACACTTAGTTTGCTTCTATCTTTTGGCAATTGTGAATAACACTGCTATGAACATCAGTGTGTAAATATCTGTTCAAGTCTCTGCTTTCAATTCTTTGGGATATATACCTAGTAGTGGGATTGCAAGATCATTTGTTAATTCTATACTTAGATTCCTTAGGAACTGTCCAACTGTCTTCCAGAGTGGCTGCACCATTTACATTCCCACCAGCAATGAATGAGTACTCTTATTCTCCACATCGTCGCCAATACTTGCAATGTTCCATTTTTTAAATGGTAGACATTCTAGTGAGTATGAAATGGTGTTTTATTGTCATTTTTATTTGTATTTCCCTAAAAGTAAAAGATACTGAACATTTTTTCACATGCTTTTTATCCATTTGTATTTTCTCATTGGAAAAATGTCTATTCAAGTCATTTGCCTATTATTAGTGGGTTATCTTTTTATTGTTAATTGTAGGACTTCTTTATATAGTCTGGATATTAAAACTGTATTTTAAAATGTTATTGAATATGTGGTAGTCTTTTCATTTTAATGATGAAGTCCTTTGAAACACAAAAGTTTTAAATTTTTATGATCCATTTATCTATTTTTTGTTGGTGATGCTTCTGCCTTGGGTGTAAAACCTAAGAAACCATTGCCTACTACAATATCTTTCTTTTTTTTTCATATAGCTGTGCATTTATCATCACAATTGACTTTTTTTCTTTTTTGTGAAAAATAACATATACCAAAAAGCAATATTTTTGAAAGTATATTGCAATAATTAGTTACAGAACAGATTTCAGAGTTTAGTATGGGCTACAATTCCACAATTTTAGGTTTTTACTTCTAGCGCACTAAGATATTGAAGACTAAAAGAAATATCAATATAATGATTCAGCAACCATACTTATTTGTTAAACCCTACTTTCTCTGCTTAACTCTATCATCACCTTTGATTTTTCTCCCAATCTTTAAGGGTATTGGGGCTATGACCATTTTAATATTATTCATGTTGGAAGGGGCTGTCAATAATATGGCATGGGGGATGGGACCCCTTGATGTTCTGGAGAGGCTGGCCCCTCTGCATTTCAGGACTTACCTGGTCCAGGGACCCATCTGGAGGTTTTCTGGTAAGTTACCCTAGTGCATGGAACCTTTGTAGAATCCTTATATAATGTTCTAGGTGTTCTTTAAGATTGGCAGAAATGGTTTTGGTTGGGGTTTGGCAAGCTATGATAAGTACCAATGTCTAACTGAAGCTTGGTAAAGAGTTACCTCCAGAGTAGCCTCTCAACTGTATTTAAACTCTCTCAGCACCTGATACTTATTTCTTACACTTCTTTTCCCCCTTTTGTTGATCCTATCCCACATTTTTTTTTTTTTTTTTTTTTTTTTTTTTGGTGCATGGTCCAGGAACCAAATGATCCCACATTATTGATTCCAGACTTATCCCTGGGAGTCATCTCCCACACTGCCAGGGAGACATTTACTCCTGGATTTCATGTCCCATGTAGGGGGAAGGGCACTGATTTCACTTGCAAAGTTGGCTTAGAGAGAGACAGGCCACATCTGAGCAACAAAAGAGGTCCTCCAGAAGTAACTCTTAGTCATACCTATAAGTAGACTAAGCTTCTCTGCTATATATATCAGCTTCACAAGAGCAAGCCACAAGATCAAGGGCTTGGCCTACTGATTTGTGTGTCCCTAACATTTGACACAGTATCAGGGGTTTCCCCAGTGGTAAAGTTTAATAGTTCCATATTTTTTCTCCTATCCCTCAAGGAACTTTGCCAATACTTTTTGATCATCTGCTTAATATATTCTGGGATGTATCCAGGCATTACATTAAACTATGCAGAATTAAAGAACCTCATTCTTGTTCTGGACTCCTTGTGTTTGGATTGTTTAGATGATCTATCCAGACAGATTGAATTAGATTATGTGCTACAGAAATGTTATGTTCTGGACAAAATAAACCATTCTTCCTTTGTCTCAAAGAGTAGATAAAGTTCTAAAACACAGACAATGTCTTCCTTACCCCAGTATTCTGAATTACCTTAATCTTGACATGATCAGCTTCATTCTTATCTCTAAATATCAGGTTATGCATATATAAAACAGCCTCTCAAAATCCAGAAATGACACATACTGCTGCAGACTATATGTGACTGCTATAAAAGTTTATAATCTAGGCTGTTTTCTTATAAGTACTTTCTAAATGAGATCATACAGTACTTGCTCTTTTGTTTCTGGCTTATTTTGCCTCATCAAATGTCCCACAGTTTCATTCACAAAGTTGCATGCTTCACAACTTTGTTCCTTTTTGTATCAGCACAATATTCAATCATATGTATACACCATTGTTTGCCAATCTGCTACTCAGTCAGTGACTCCTTTAGCCACCTCCATTCATTGGGCATCATGTATAATTTCCAAAGACAACAGTCCATCAACACTCTTAAATTTAAATAATTGCATTGTTCCCAAGAGAAAGATTAACCAATAAAGTCACCCTCAACAAATAGAAAATCCAAACCTCCCCTTAAGACTTGTCCCTCCTCCCATTATTTACCCCTGCTATTGCTGTGGTACTGTTGTGTTTTCTCTACCACAATATCTTGAAGATGTTTCGTTATGTTTTGTTCTAGGTGTTTTATACTTCTGGTTCTTATAAGTAGATCTTTGATCCATTTTGAATGAATTTTTTATACAATGTGAGATAGGGGTTCTCCGTCATGCTTTTGCCAATGAGTATCCAGTTCTTCAAATACCACTTGAAGAGATTATTCTTTCCCAACTAATTGGGTTTAAAAGCCTTGTCAAAAATCATTTGGCCATAGATATGAGAGTCTATTTCTGAACTCTTGACTTGATTCCTTTGGTCTAAGTTTTGGAGCGATGCTACTTTGACCACTATTACTCTAAATACGTTTTTTTTTTTTAACTTGTCAATTCATTTTTATTTAAAAAACAATGCTGTTTTCACTTTATAAAAAATAGACTTATTTTTCAAGAACCACTTAAATATGGTTTTGAAAATCTCAGTGTTTATTTACTACAAATGTAGGGTGGTATAAAAGCATTTGTAGATGTATATAACTAAAAAAACCATAATTATCATTCTGGCATCCTTTATATTCACAAGATCTCTACAACAATTCATGAAAGTAAAATCAATATTGTTCATTAATGTAATTTGTATCTAAGCATGAATTTGAACAACCAATATAGACTGATAATTTAATTTATAGAGGGACTATTTCTCATTTCTATATAGTTTGCCAACAAACATACCACAAATATTCTCTATCTGTATAAGGGGATCTATAAGTATTCTAGTTTGCTAGCTGCCAGAATGCAACACACCAGGGACGGATTGGCTTTTAATAAAAGGGGATTTATTTTGTTAGTTCTTCAGAGGAAAGGCAGCTAACTTTCCACTGAGGCTCTCTCTTAGGTGGAAGGCACAGGTTGGTCTCTGCTGGTCTCCTCTCCAGGCCCCTGGGTTCCAACAACTTTCCCCGGGGCGACTTCTTTCTCCATCTCCAAAGGCCTGGGCTGAGCTGCAAGTGCTGAGATGAGGAATGCCGGGCTGCTTGGCTGTGCTACGTTGCATTCTCTCATTTAAGCACCAGCCAATTAAGTCAAACGTCACTTATTGCAGCAGACACGCCTCCTAGCCGACTACAGATGTAATTAGCAACAGATGAGGTTCACGTACCATTGGCTTATGTCCGCAGCAACAAGACTAGGTATGCTCACCTGGCCAAGTTGACAACTGAATCTAACTAACACAATAAGCATCTCCAATAAATGATTTATAGCCAAACTTGTGTTAAATAGCTGGATTCTAGAAGTTCTGATTTTATAAATATACTAGGTATCTATGCCAAAAAACAAGAACTGGATCTCAGGCTACATTTTAAATTATGGAAGGAGCCTCTGGAAAAATTAAACATTAGTGATGGAATAAAACAGATATCAGATATATCTCAAACTTAGAGAAGTATATAACTTCTTAGTTTTCTCTAATAAATGCCTTAAAATTGTATTAAAAGTAAAGCACACTTATAATGGATTCTTTCTTACCAATATATTCCAATCTAAAAGTGTGTGGATTTGGACAACTCATTTTCAGTAATCATTAAAATTTAATTTACCCTTGAAGTATGCATGACATTCTTATAAGAAGTCATCTTCTTACTACTGTCCAATGGTCAGCTGGAAAACCAGTCCAGGTAAATGAGTTTGGAAAAAGCAGCAAATCCATCTAAATCCACATAACAACTTCTACCTGAACAATGAAATGAACAAATTTATGAAGCTCTACACTCAATGTCTGTTTTAACAGTGTGGATGGCAGCCATTTTAGGCAAAGGTATCCAAACCCCATAAATATAGGAAGGCAAAAAAACAGAAAAACATGGTGAAAACTTAGCAGTTCTTTGACTTCTTCTAATGATTACTGATAAGTTTCAGTTATGAGCTATATATTCTCGTACTATTCTGAGTCTTGTTTTAAACACAAAGGAGCATGTTGCTCTCTTGGGCAAATATACTGGAATTATGTTCTTTAGCTTACTTTCTCTTTTCTCTAAGGTCAACTAAAAAACATGAGACATTTTCATATATCACAAAATGATATAGCAGGCTGGTGTCACTCTTACCAATTTGAGGGCAATTCCCCTTTGTAAAATCCACCGATGCCTTCTTTCCTCCATCTCATTACGATTACAGGCAATACACCCTTGAAAAAAATGTGTTGATCCTGAAGACGAGTTCTCACAACTTGAAAAGGGTATGTTGCTGCTGCAGTAAATATTCTGGATAATGCTGCCACAGGTATATATTTCACTGGGCTCCACTGGGCTCCTGGTGATCTATTGATATGTTGACTGTACTTTAATTTCAGCAATTCATATGTCATAAACTGAAAGCCACCATGTTAGGTTCCAAGCAGCCCAGGCACAGATCCCTTATACAATGCACGCATACCTTAATACTTATGTATTTTCACAAGCATAAACATTCGTTTATACTGTCATTGTGGAGAGTTAACATCACCATCAAACTGTAACAGAAGGCAAGTTTTATGCTACAGTAACTGAGATGAAGTATTCTGCTTCCTCTAACGGTTCAGCTCTTCCTTCTGTCTTATATGATTTCATGGCATCATGAAAAAAAAAAGAGCAGGATAAACTGCATCCCATACGTTTGGGGTTACTCCTTGATAAAATCCTCGAAGTCCATCAAGTTTCTAATAGCAGTCAAGCAATGCAAAATTCCTTTATGTTTTGGTCTCGGTTCCTCTCCATCACACTCAGACATAGCAGAAAATCGTGCTCCATGCGGTCGACCTAGATACGGGCTGGCTCTGACCTGTCATAGGCTCCAGGCCTGCCAATGACATGGTGCCCAGGGAAGCCGGGTGGGATGCGAAGCAGTGGCCGCTACCTTAGCCACAATCGCAGCAGGGAGCAGCAGAACTGCAAAGCTCAAGCCCACCTCCGTGCTCTGGGGACCTACTCCAATGCCCTTTAAATAAATTTTAAAGTCAGAAAGTCTGAGTTCTCCAACTTTGTTCTTTCTTTTCAAGGTGTTCTTGGCTATTAGGGCCCCCTTATGCTTCCAAATCAATTTGATGATTGGCTTTTCTATTTTTGCAAAGTAGATTGTTGGAATTTTGAGTGGGATTGTGTTGTATCTGTAAATCATTTTGGGTAGAATTGAAAACAATATTTAGACTTCCAATCCATTAGCATGGAATGTCTTCTTTATTTATTTAGATCCTTTTTGTCTTTAGCACAGTTTTGTACTTTTCAGTATATAAGTCGTTTACATCCTTGGTAAACGACTTTTAATTGTTGTTGTCAATGGCAATTTTTCCTTAATTTCCTCTTCAGATTGATCATTACTAATAGAAACATTACTGATTTTTATGTGTTGATCTTGCACCCTGCCACTTTGCTGAATTTGTTTATTTACACTAGTAGCCTATTGTTTATTTTTCTGGACTTCCTATATATAGGATCATGCCATCTGCAAATAGTGAAATTTTGGATGTCTTTTATATTTTTGTTCTTGCCAGATTGCACTAGCTAGAACTTCCAGTAAAATGTTGAATGACAGTGGAGACAGTGGGTATCTTTATCTTGTTCCAGATCTGAGAGCGGAAGTTTTCAGTTTTTCACCACCTTTATTATGTTGAGGACGTTACCATCTGTTCCTATTTTTCTAAATGTTTTTTATCAAGAAAGGATGCTGGATTATGCCAAAAACCTTTGATGCTTCAATTGAGATGCTCATGTGTTTCCCCCTCCTTCATTCTGTTAATGTAGAGTATTACATTAATTCATTTTCTTACATTGAACTACCCTTGCATACCTTGGATACATTCCACTTTATCATGGTATATAATTATCTTAATGTGATGTTGGATCCAATTTGCAAGTATTTTGTTGAAGATTTTTGCATTTATATTGATTAGAGAATTTGGTCTGTAATTTTATTTCTTGTAGTATATTTATCTGGCTTTGCAATTTGAATGAAATTGGCCTCATAGAATGAGTTAGGTAGTGTTTCCTTCTCTAATTTTTTGGAAATGTTTGAGCAGGACAAGTATTAATTCTTCTTGGAACGTTTGGTAGAATTCACCTTGAAGCCATCTGGTTTCCGGGCTGTTCTTTTTGTAAGGTTTTTGATAATTGATTCAGTCTCTTTACTTGTAATTGGTCTGTTGAGATCATGTGTTTCTTCTATAGTCACTGTAGGCTGTATTCATTTAGGAATTTGTTCATTTCATCTAGACGTCTAATTTCTTGGCACGCAGCTGTTTACAGTATCATCTTATAATCTTTTTTATTTCTGTGGAGTCAATGTTAATGGTGCCCCCCATCATTTCTGATTTAATTTATTTTTATCTTCTCTCTCTTTATATTAGTTAGTCTAGCTAACGTTTGTCAATTTTATTGATCTGTTCAAAGAAGCAAACTTTTTGTTTTGTTAATGCTCTCTATTGCTTTTTCTTTTGTTTTACTATTTCTTTCCTTCTGCTTGCTTTGTGTTTAGTTTACTGTTATTTTTCTCGTTATTCTAGGTTTGCAGTTAGGTATTTGATTTTAGTTCTTTCTTCTTTTTTAATGTAAATATTTGGGGCTATAAACTTTCTGCTCAGCACTGCCTTTGCTGCATCCAATAAGTTTTGATACGTTGTGCTCTTGTTTTCATTCATCTCAAGATATTTACTGATGTCCTTTGTAATTTCTTCTTTGACTCACTGATTGCTTTTGAATGTTTATTTCAACTTCCATGTATTTATGGATTTTCCAGCTCTCTGCCTCCTTATTGACTTCAGTTACATTCCATTGTTGTCAGAGAGGATGCCTTGTATTATTTCATTCTTTTAAAATTTATTAAGAATTGTGTTGTGACCCACCATGTCGTCTGTCCTGGAGAACAATCCATGTGTACTTGAGAAGAATACGTACCCTGCTGGTTTGGGGAACAATGTTCTGTATACATCTGTTAGGTATAGTTCATTTATCTTATAATTCAGTTCTCCATTTCCTTATTGATCTTCTGTCTAGATGGTATATTGAAGTCTCTAAATATTATTAAGAAGTGTCTATTTCTTCCTTTAGTTTTGCTAGTGTGTGCCTCATATATTTGAGGCACTGCTGTTAGGTGTTATTTCTTCTTGGTGGATAACCCTTTTATTAATGTATAGTATACTTCTTTGTCTCTTATAATAGCTTTGACTTAAAGTCTATTTTCTTCAGTATTAGTAAAACTTCCCCAGCTCACTTTTGGTTACCATGGAATATATTTTTTTCTATTCTTTCACTTTCAGTCTTGTAATGATTTGAAGCTCTTATGAATCCCAGAAAGGGCCATGTTCATTTAAACCATGCATGTGGATGCAGAACTATTGTGGGTGGGGCCTTTTGGTTAGGTTATTTCAATTGAGATGTGACCCATCCCTTTCAAGATGGATCTTAATCCTTTTACTGGAGTCCTTTATGATAGGGAAAAGAACACAGAAAAAGCCCAGAGAGCATAGAGCAAAATTCCCTAGAGGATCTGGGAGAGGAAGCTACTGAAGCCAGAAGCTGAAAGCAATGAGACCCCTAGAAACTCGTGCTTTCCCATGTGACAGAGGTGTCCCAGATGCTGGTGACCCTTCTTCAGAGAAGGTATTGTCCTGCTGATGCCTTAATTTAGGCATTTTCACAGTCTTACAACCATAAATTTGTAAGCTAATAAATCCCCATTGTAAAAGCCAACCTCTTTCTGATATATTGCATTCTGGTAGCTTTAGCAAACTGAAACAAATTTTGGTACCAGAAGAGTGGGTTGCCATGATTTGCAAATGCCGAAAATGTTGGAATGGCTTTATAAATGGTTAAAGGGAAGATTGTTAGAATTGTGAGATACTTAGTATAAAGGCCTAGATTGCTTTGAAGAGACTTGGTAGAAATATGGATGCCACAGTGACAAGGCCTTAGACAGACATGATGAACATGTCATTGCAAACTGGAAGAAGGCAACCCTTATTCTAATGTGGTAGAGAATTTGGCAAAGTTGAGTCCTGACAGAATTCTGATGGAAGGCAGAATTTGAAAATGATAAGCTTTAATACACAGCTGAAGAGATTTCAAACTTAAATATGGAAAGTATAGCCTGTCCTCTCCTTGTAGCTTGTAGTAAAATGCTAGAGGAAATGGTCAGCTGAGAACTGAACCCTTGGGTACAAAGAAACCAGAAACTGATAGTTAGGAAAATTCCGAGCTTTTGAAAAATGAGTCCCCAGAGAATAGCACCCCGTATAAGGATTTAGCCAAACATGGAACCAGCCAGCCACTTCAATTTAAGCCAGGATTGGACATGGAGTTATCCAGGAAGGATTTGTAGAAAGTCCTATTGTCTGACAATTGTGACCCTGTATGCTGCCTGCAAAACTGACAAGTTTGTTGCAGGATCTGTATGAATAGAACCACTGCCAGTCTGGACTAAAAGGGACAAAAAAGTGACAGATTGAAGGAAAAATTACTTTAAAGGAAGAAAGATGAAAGCCAAGTTCTGTAGCTAAGCACCTTGGGCCAGGAGAGCAGGCCCACCCATGTGCATGGAAAGGCTGAGTTTGCCCCAGATTTTGTGGTGGGTGGGTGTTCCATCTGTTTGTTCAGGAATAGTGTTATACCCTAGGACCCTCAAATGCCTGATGGATTGAGATCTTGGCTGCCCCATTGTTCAGGAAGAGTGCTGCCTCACCAGGCTTCAGAGAGGGTGGAACACATTCCCCATAGATTTAGGAGCATCTGGCTGCTACCCCAGTGTTCTGATGTAATGAAGCCTGTGTCCAAGAGATTCAGGAGAGTCTGGCTGCCAGCTTGATGCTTAAGGAGAGTAGGGATGAGAGCATGATCATGTTGGAGCCCTCAATCAGTGTTTGGAGAGAGCAGGCCCTCTGTGTAAGCCCTTGGGAAGGGAGGGGCTGCTGCTCTACAAAACCCAGAGGATAAAATATCCTTCTATAAATGACTTTCACACATGAAAATCTAATGAAGTATGCCCTGCAGGTTTCCAGAACTGTTTGCGTGCAGTAACCTATTTTCCTTCTCTCTAGAGAAATTGGAACATTCACAAAGGACTCTCTTTCCTTTGTATATTAGAAGTAAGTAACTTTTTCTAAGTTTCAGAGGTCCGCAGATGGGAATTTTCCCCTAAGACAGACCATATCTGTAACTGATTTTTGATGAGACTTTGCAGTTAATATTGTTACTGAAATGATTTAAGCCTTTTGGATATTGTGATGGAATGAATATATTTTCTATATGGAAATAACATGTCTTTTGGGAGTCCAGCAGGTATGTGGTGGTTTGAAGTTTTCATGTAACCCAGAAAAGGCCATGTTCTTTTAATCCATTCATATGGGTGCAGAGCTATTGTGGGTGGGCCTTTTTGGTTAGGTTATTTCAATTGAGATTTGACCCATTCCATTGAAAGTGGGTCTTAATCCTTTTACTGGCGTCCTTTATGAGAGGATAAAACACAGAAGAACCGCAGAAAGTTCAGAGAAAAAGTTTGGAGAGAAAAGCTCTGGAACAACTAAGAGAGGATCCACAGAAGCTTAGAGAGGAAGCCATGGGAACCAGAAGCTGAAAGCAATGAACCCCCAGAGCAAAGGATGAGCAGACATTGGCCATGTGACTTTCCATGTGATCAAAGTGTCTCAGATGCCAGTGTCCTTTCTTCAGAGACAGTATTATCCTGTTGTTGCCTTAATTCAGAAATTTTCATGGCTTTAGAACTGTAAATTTGTAAAGTAATAAACCCTTATTGTGAAAGCCAACCCATTTCTGGTATATTGCATTCCCACAACTTTAGCAAACTGAAACAAACCTGTTCCTGTCTAAAGATGAGTCTCTTATAAACCACATATAGTTGGATCATGGTTTTTTGTCCATTCTGACAATTGATGTCTTTTGATTGAGGAGTTTAATCCATTACTATTCAGTGTTATTACTTCACCTGCAATACTTATTTCAGCCATTTGGCCTTTGATTTTTACATTTCTTATCTTTTTTGTCTACCTTTTTCTTTATTAAGTATCCTTGCCCGTACAGTTGATTTTTTGTGATACACTACAATCTTTTACCCTGCATTCTAATTTACCTTAGACCCAGCCAGATTGGCTTTGTTTTAAACTTTAATTAAAGACATCTCTTTTTTGGTTTCTTTATCTGTTATTATATATAGCTGTGCTAACTTTCAGGGCTGCAGCACTCCATTTCTGGGTCTTAGGTGTCACACAGCTACTCAAGTTCCAGAGAAATACCAGCTAATATACATGTAGCTCAGTGTCTCAGAATCCAGAAATACATCTACAACTTCAGACCAAATGTAGCTGCTATAAGGGCCCACAATCTAGGCTCCCATTTTCTCATAAGTATTTTCTGAGAGATCTTAGCATATTTATTCACTTGTTTGTGGCTTATTTTGCACAACACATTGTCCTTGAGGTTTATTCAGTTTGTTATGCACCTCTCGATGTCCTTCCTTTTTGTAGCTGCACCAAATTCCATCATATAAATGTATCACCATCCACCATTGTGCTTCTCATTGGGCATCAAGGATAATGTCCCAAATAAACCATGACTTACAGTATCTACATTTCACTGTACAATCAGCAGCACTCTCAATTTTAGAAAATTTTCATTGATTAGTCCATGATGACAAAAAAAATGACAAACACAATATCACCAACTATCAGATCAAAACTACCCCTTATCGCTTGTCCTCCCCCTACCCCCAGTTAGTGGCCTCTGGTAGTGCTGTAGTACTTTTGATGTCTTCCTATTAATTATTGGCCATAGCATGCAATTTTAGTTTTCCCCCTGTACCCCTTTACGATTGATTCTTTGTCCATTATGGAACCATTAAAACAGTTCATACAAGAACTTATTTATAATTGTAAGTTTAATCAGTGGGACACATGGCATTATACATACCCTTTCAATCGTATTCACCTTCAATATGACAGTGTTACCTACAAACCCACTAATTTTTACCATAATGTCTATCCATTCCCTTGCATCTAGATTCAACCTCTTTGGGTAGCCTTTCCTCCGTCTCTAGCTTTTGTGTACTTCTAGGTCTGCTATAGTCTACAGAGTAACCTCTGAGACTATCTTTACCAGAGTCATAATAGAGAAATTGTACAGTATCTGTCCTTTTGTGTCTGACTTATTTCACTCAGCGTTATGTCCTCAAGGTTCATCCATGTTGTCATGAGGCCCAAGGGACATCATTTTGTCTTACTGCTGTATAATATTCAATCATATGTATAAGCCATATTTTGTTTATCCACTCATCTGTTGATGGGCACCTGTAGTGTTTCCCTCTCTTGGGAATTGTGAATAGTGCCACTATGAATATTGGTGTGCAAATATCTGTTCTTGTCAGTGTTTTCAGCTCTTCTGGGAATATACCAAGTATTGGTATTACCAGGTCATAGGGCAACTCAATATTTAGTTTTCTGAAGAATTGCCAAACTGTCTTCAACAGCAGCTGCACCAGTATACATTCCCATCAACAGTGAATATGTTCCTTTTTTCTCCACATCCTCTCCAACTTTTGTAGTTCTCTGTTTGTTTAATAGCAGCCATTCTTATCGGTGTAAGGAGATATCTCATTGTCATCTTAATTTGCATTTCCTTTATAGCCAATGAAAATGAGCATCTCTTTATGTGCTTTTTAGCCACCTGTATTTGCTCTTCAGAAAAGTTTCTATTCATATACTCTGCCCATTTTAAAATTAGGTTGTTTATTCTTTTATTATTCAGCTGTATAATTTCTTTATGTACACAGGATATCAAACTTTTATCCAATATGTGATTTCCAAATACTTTCTCCCATTGAGTTGGGCTGCCTCTTCACTTTTTTACCTAAGTCTTTTGATACACAGAAGCTCTTAATCTTAAGGAATTCTAATTTGTCTTAATTTTTTCTTTTTTCTTTTCTTTTTTTTTGCTGCTTGTGCTTTAGGTGTAAAGTTTAGGAAGCTATCACCTAATACTAGATCTTGAAGATGATTCCATGCATTTTCTTCTAGAAGTTTTATGGTACTGGCTCATCAGTTTAGGTCTTTAACCCATTTTGAATTAATTTTTGTATAGAATGTAAGCTAGGTATCCTCTTTCATTCTTTTAGTCACTGATATCCAATTCTCCCATGTACATTTATTGAAAACACTATTCTTTTAAGTTCAGTGGATTTGGGGGCCTTATCAAATATCAGTTGTCCATAAATTTGGTGGTCCATTTCTGCACTCTTCATTCTATTTTATTGGTCAATCCTATCTTTGAGACAGTACCATGCTGTTTTGACCATTGTGGCTTTAAAATAAGCCTTAAAGTCAGGAAGTGATAGTCCTCTCACTTTGCTCTTCTATTTTAGGATATCTTGAGCTATTCAGGGACTCTTTCCCTTACAAATAAATTTAATAACCAGCTTTTTCCAAGTTTTCTTGAGATTTTGATTGCAATGCATTAAATCTATGGATCATTTAGGTGGAATTGACATGTTTATGACATTCAACCTTCCTATCCATGAACATGGAATGCCTTTCCATCTATTTAGGTCATTTTTATTTCTTTTAGCAATTTTTTGTAATTTTCTAATCTTTAGGTCCTTGACATCCCTGATTAGGCTTATCCCTAGATACCTCATTCTTGTGGTCACTATTTTGAATGGAATTTTTTCCTTACATGTCTCCTCAGATAGGTCATTGCTTATGTATAGAAACATTACTGATTTTTTGTACATTAATCTTGTATCCTGCCACTTTGCTGAGTTTGTTTATTAGCTCAAAGTAGCTTTGCTGTAGATTTCTCAGAGTTCTCTAAGTATAGGATCATGTCATCTGCAAATAATGAAACTTTTACTTCTTCCTTTCTATTGGGATACCTTTTATTTCTTTCACCTGTTTAATTGCTCCAGCTAGGATTTTCAGTACAATGTTGGATAATAGTGGTGACAACGGACATTCTTTTCTCATCCCTGATCTTATGGGGGATGCTTTCAGTCTCACCATTGAGTATGATGCTGACTATGGGCTTTTCATATATGCCCTTTATGATATTGAGAAAGTTTCCTTTGATTCCTAACTTTTTAAGTGTTCTTTATCAAGAAAAGATGCTGAATTTTGTTGAATGTTTTTTTCAGCATCAATTAATGTGATCATGTGATTTTCCCTTTCGACTTGTTAATGTGCTTTATTGTGTTGATTGATTTTCTTGTGTTGAATCACCCTTGCATTCCTGGTATAAACCCCACTTTGTCATGATGTATAATTCTTTTAATGTGCCATTGGATTTGCTTTGCTACTGTTTTGTTAAGAATTTTTGCATCTGTGTTCATTGTGGAAATTGTTCTGTAGATTTCCTTTCTTGTAGCATTTTTTTCCAGTTTTGGTATTTGAGTGATGTTAGCTTCATAAAATAATTTAGGTAGCATTCTATTTCCTCATTTTATCGAAGAGTTCAAGCAGGATGGATGTTAGTTGTTTTTGGAATGTTTGATAGTATTCACCTGTGAGGCGGTTCAGTTCTGGGCTTTTCTTTGTGAAAAGATTTTTGATGACTGATTGAATCTCTTTACTTGTGATTGGTTTTTGAGATCTTGAGTCAGTGCAGCTTGTTCATGTGTTTCTAGGAATTTGTCCATTTCATCTAAGTTGTCTAGTTTGTTGGCTTATAGTTGTTCATAACATTCTCCTATGGTTTTTTAAATTTCTTCATAATCTGTGGTAACAATCCCCTCTCATTTTTTATTTTGTTTAATTGCATCCTCTCTCTCTTTTTATCTTTGTTAGTCTAGCTAGGGGTCCATCAATTTTATTGATTTCTTCAAAGAACCAACTTTTGGTTTTGTTGAGTCTGTTGTTTTATTGTTCTCCAGTTTGCTTATTTCTGCTTTAATCTTTGTTAATTCTCTTCTTGTATTTGTTTTGGGGTTAGTTTGCTGTTATTTCTCTAAATTCTCAGAAGAGCAGTTAAACCCTCATGTTTTGCTCATTCTTTTTTTTTTTTTAATATAGGCATTTAGTGCAAGAGATTTCCCTCTCAGCATTGCCATTTCTGCATTCCAAAATTTTGATATATTGTATTCTTATTATCATCTGTCTCCAGATATTTACTGATTTCTCTAGTAATTTCTTTCTGGGCCTACTGATTATTTAAGAGTATGTTGTTGAATCTCCATATATTTGTGAAACTCTGGACCTCTTGTGAATATTAATGCCCAGCTTTATTCCACTGTGGTCAGAGAAAGTGCTTTGGATAATTTCAATCTCATTAAATTTATAAAGCCTCAGATTGTGTCTCAACATATGATTTATCATGGAGAACATTCCACATGTGCTAGAGAAGACTTTATATCCTGGTGTTTTGGGGTGTAATGATCTATATATGTCTATCAGTTCTCAGTTATTTATCCCATTGTTTAGAGTCTCTGTTTCCAGGTTAATCCTCTGTTCTATCCATAGTGGAGGGTGGTGTATTGAAGTCTCCCATTATTACTGTTGAAAGATCTACAACTCCCTTCAGTTTTGCCAATATTTGCCTCATGTACTTTGGAGCTCTTTGATTGGGAGCACAAACATTTATGATTGTTATTTCTTCTTGGTGATTTGTTCCTTTTATTAATATGCAGTGTCCTTCTTTGTCTCTTAAGACATCTTTACATTTAAAGTTATTTTGTCTGATATTAGTATAGTTACTCCTGCTTTCTTTTGGTTACAGCTTGCATAGAAGATGTTTTTCCATCTATTCAATTTCAATCTAACTGCGTCCTTGAGTCTAAGATGTGTCTCTTGTAGACAGCATATAGATTGGTAATGTTTTTTAATCCATTCTGCCAGTCTGTGCCTTTTAATTGGCGAGTTTAGTCCATTAAGGCTCCCCACCCACAGTGGGTGGCCAATCTGGCCATCAGGACTGGGGACAGCCAATCAGCACCTGGGTAATCAGCCAACTCTCAGTACTGGGTGCCCTGCAGGTCCCCCAGACACAGTATTGCTGAAGGACTATTCTGGCACCCAACTGGGCAATCGCTCCCATACCCAGAGGCCCAGCCCCCCATGGTGGGCAATTGGGTCTGCTTCCAGGGTTCCCATAGGTGCTGTTGCCTACAGGGCTGTTCCAAAAGGCTTCCCTAGACAGCTGCGGAGACAGGCTAGAGCAGAGTGCAATCATTTCCCTCCAATCGCATCTCCCCTCATGCCGCAGCTCGACCCCAGTGGGGATCGAGGTCACCCAACCCACCTGCCTTTCACATTCCATCCCCCCACCTCTCTCCTCCCCAAAACTCCCTAGAGACCCTGTTTGTTTACTCACACCCTGACACTGCAGTCCCGGTCACTTCCCCCTCCTCATTCCCTATCTTGTGTCACAGAGTAGGAGTGAACTCAATCCATTATGCTTGCCATCTTTCTGGAAGTCTGAAAATTATCTTTTATCTCAGTAAAATATTTTATTATCACCTTAACTGCATTCTGCATAAAATCCATGTTTTCTTGAATTTGGATGTGGTCATGTAGAGGATATTTGAATGTGTTTCTTGTTGTATTAATTCTTATCCAAAGTATGCTTGATTTCTATTTCAAATGGTCCATTGATTTTTGTTTGTTTGTTTGTTTTTTTAATTTGCATATGGGCAGGAGGCACCAGGGATCGAACTCCAGACCTCCAGCACGGCAGGTCGGAGCCCCGCCCGCTGAGCCACGGCAGCCGCCCGGGTCCATTGATTTGTTAAAGACTTTTTTCCCAGTGACCTCTCTTTTCTGTTGACCATAACTTGAATGATGAAATATCTATTTATTTTAGCACCTCCTGCCACTTCCCAACCATCATATTTTAGAGTCCCTGGATTTCATGATTATCTCTTTGCATGCTGTTAGGGTCTTCTTATACCTTAAGCAATTCGGATGCTTGTAAAGTAAAGTGGTATCACCAGTTTAGGCATTTAGCATTTAAAAAAAATTTTTTGTATGCTGTATGATGGGGATCACATTTTATTCTTTTTTCCATGTGACTATCCAGTTATTCTAGCACCACTTGTTGAATTTTGTTGTTGTTGTTTTCATTGTTCTGTTGCTTTTGTTTGGGGGAAGTGCATAGGCTGGGAATCAAACCTGGGTTTCCGCACAACAGGCAAGAATTATTCCATTGAACTACACTTGTACCCCAGGCATTTAGTATTTTTAGATAAGTATAATCTGAAAGCAGCAGTTTTCTTAATTTCTTCCCACTGTTTAGCCAAATTGTCGCTCCCAAATCTAGTTGTTCTTTACTGTGTCCCGGAATAGAATATTTGTACTCTAGATATTAAAGGTATATAGTAGGAGCAATATAACTTTATAAACTCAAAAAGTAATTTGAAACATCTCTTAGGTCCTGGGCACTATGCCAGGGACTAGAGATCACAGCAGGGAATACAATAAACATGATGTCTGCTCTCATGTAGATCACAGTTTAGTGGCAGAAGTTGATATTAAATAAATCGCTATATAAATAACCATATTTAAGCAACTCTGATAAGTGACAAAAAGAAAAATTATGTGATGATTTGCAATTGTACAGCTGAAGGGAATGTGTTCATTGGGGGATAAGAAAGCTTTGCTGACTATTTAACTTTTAAGGCAAGAATGAGTAGGAGTAATTGGGTAAAGACAAATGCAAAGAGACATCCAGAAGAGGAAAGTGTATATGTGAAGCATCTGAAGTTAGCTTTTCAAAGGACTAGTGAGGTCAGTGTCTGGAGCATAATAAGAAATACAGAGACTGGAAAGAAATGAAGCTTAAGAGACAGAGAAAATCTGAGGATCCAAGGACATGTGGAAGCCTGGCTAGCCATGCAAAAGAGTCAGGATGTAACCCTAGAGGCAAAATCTGGGAGTCTAGAGGCTTTTGGCTTTTGTGAACCATTGATTTTATTCAATAACATAATACAGATACACCTTTTGGTTTTAAAACTTTGATATTGTTAATCATACTATCCTTTTAAAAACATTATTAGTAAGTTTCTCTTCATTTCTCAAAAAAAAAGGGGGGGGGAGTGTGGTATAACCAGTGTCTTTCTACAAGTAAGGGAAATGAAGCATAGTAAATTTAAGTAAGTTAAGTGAATCACCTACATTTCCATTGAAGTTAGCTGACACAGTATATAGACATGTGTCTTATGATTCCTAAATCAGTTGCTTTTCCATTAGATTATACTGAAGACACTAATTTTAAACGTCCATAAGATCTCATTAATAAAGTGTTCATAGGTCTTTATGGTCTACCCTTTGATTTTAAATTCTATTTGGCACACAGTTTTTCTCTTCCTTATAGTTACTCCCTTTGTCAGTTCAGAAAAGTAGTTAAACCACCCTGTTTCTGCTTTCTTTATAAAGTAAAGTAGGCATAAAACTCAGCTTTCAAGAGTGATGCCAACACTAATTAGGTAATGTTTATTAAAAGATCTGAAGTTGAAGACATTGCATAAGAACTAAGAATTAGTTTTATGTAGTATGGAATAGTGCATGAAGTTAATTAACGATCACAAATTACTTAGAATTTCAAAGCACTATGCAAATGCTAATCAGATGTATCATAACCAAATAAAGAGAAATTCATTAATAAAAAATTATAGTAGATGCAAGACCTTTGAAAACAATAATGCTCAAGTATGTTACATATTTCATGTGCTTTAAGAAGTAAATATGGAAAAGGCAAGGATGGTTTTGTTTTCATGCTTGGGGTACTCAGCAGGTATAAATGAATGTTAGCAATTAAATCAACTTCAAAATGATGATTTTTGTGAGTAATTGCCTTTGGCAACTCCTTCATCCACTGCTACTTCTCCACTTCTCTTGAAAATGAAGAGAATCTAATAATCCAAATCATGAATTTTTTCCTGTTTTAATTAGCATAATTTTACTTTACTCTGGAACTTACAATAAGTAAATTACTGATGTTGGTGACTGAAAGCAGTCATATATCACTTGTGTCAATATATTTAATGTGAATTCATAAATTTGTAGCAGGTAAGTTACAAATGAGCCACTGAATCTAATCAACTTCTTCTATTTAGGAGTGCTAAAACCAGATTGAGCAACTAGTTTCCCAAAATGTATCCTGATTATTTTTATATTTGTCTCGTTATGTGTAGAGAGGTCTTACATGCATGTTGTCAAAAATAGTTAATATTATTGCTGAGATTTAACAAAGTCACCTTCACTTAAATCATTTACCCCCTTTGATGGTTAATCTTTGTTTCAACTTGGCTAGCTATAGTAGCCAGTTATTAATCAAATGCTAGTCTAGGTGTTTTGTAAGTTTGTTTTGTAGATGCAGTTAACATCTACAATCAGTTGTCTTATAAAGGAGAGTACTCAAGAAAATTTGGGTGGATGAGCCTCATCAAATCAGTGGAAGGTCGTAAGAGCAAAGACTGAGGTTTGGCAGAGAATAATTCAGCTTCAAGATTGTAGCATAATATCCTGCATGAATTTTTATTTTGCTGGCATCCCCTATACACTTTGAACTTGCCAGTCCCTATAATCAAATGAGCCAATTATTTAACATAAATCTCTTTAAAATATATATATATATATGGGATCATTTCATTCTTTATATTGTTTATCTCATCTGAACTGTGTTTACAAATGTCAAATGAAGGATCTTTGATTCAATTGTTTAAATGCTTTAGTATTAAAATATAGTTTTAATGTTTGACACATGTGTGTATGTATATAGACAGTTACAATGAAGGAAATACTTCAGGGTATTGGGACTTGGATTTATGGATTCCAAACACAATTTTGTGTAATTAAATATATAATTAAAAACCGGTAAATGAATTTTTAGGAATAGTTATATCACTGATGAGGTAAAGTGATATGCATATTCCTAAAAAAAAAAACCAACTTTAATACATAAATTTCTGCTGAAAAGCAGAAATAACATTTTCTAAAAATTATTTCAATTACCCAATGGTCAGCTTACATTTTATTACCAAGTTTTCCTTTTGAATTATTTAAAATGTATTTCAGGAATTATAAAATTAGTCAATGGTTAAGTGAAAGGAACCAATTATATATATCATATAGATATATGATTTCATAGATATATGGTAATTTTCATCAGTAGCTTTTTTTTTGTATGCTGTATGGAGAGGGCACATTTCATTATTTTTCCATGTGAGTTTCTCATTGTTGCAGCACCATATATTGAATTTTTGTTAGTTTGTTCATTTTTTGTTTGTTTATTTTTTGGGAAGTTCATGGAGTGGGAATCAAACCCGGGTCTCCTGCATGGCAGACAAGAACTCTGCCATTGAGCTAGCCTTGCACAGTTTATTTTATAGCTAGGCAGTTTATTTTGTAGCTGAGCTCTCATTCCTGTGTCCCTATCTTTGAATGAATTCTTTTTAAAAATGCTTTTTATTTTCATGTTTAATATTACTTTTCTCCTATTTTCTTACTGCCAATTCATATTACTCCAGATAGCCCCATTACCCCTTCCCCATTCTTATAATGTTCCTGTGTCTATCCTAAAAATACTTTACTTAACAGTTTGAGGTGTTCCATAGATGGTGAGCAGTCAGTTGACTTTTTTTCTCTCTATGTGTTACAGAGTTCTGCTTCAGTCAAACAAAATCACTTGTTCCAGGCACACAATTGATTGTGCTCTAGGAATACAACTTCCTTTATAACTCAAGTCAACATTATCCCTGCCCCCCAAAAAACTCTTTCCAAACTAGCCCCTCTGTGGTTTTTAACTTGGATGAGCAGCTTAGCCTTTATGTGTTCTCACCTCCTTAATCATTTCCTACTTCCATGTACCCCTGGTGCTATCCCCCAAAATACACATCTGTGAGAAGAGAGGAAAATAAACATACGTAAATACACTAAGTTCAAATTTAACTGCATACATTGCAATAATTGATTTGAACTCAAAGTCATTATAAGAGTCTTGAAAACAAGGAAATCTTGTGTTATCTGCTGTGATTTATTTCACAAGACATCTTTGCATTTACTAAGAGTGGCCACTAGAGTGCTGCAAGTATCCATTCAAATTGGAGCCCCGTTCTGTGTGGTACAAACAATAAGATTGATATATATTTGGAACTTCTGGGCCATGACCAGTGAAGAAATTACAAGAATCATTTAAATCATATGTAGTTTGATCTTTTTGTTCATTTATTCTTATAAATGTCTCCACTGTGTTGAACTGAGAAGGCATAGAAATAATTGAAATACTCAGTTTTTTGATTCATAAAGATTAGTTTTCATTTTATCATCTCACGATCAGGACTTGTACAACTTGCAACCTACTTTCTTTTAATATTTAGGCTGATTTGAATATTTATGTATATAATTTAATGAAACATTTTTCTTAATTTCTGTTCATTAAATATATAGTCCACCCTGGAGATGGACTTTGATTCCATTCCTCTTGATAAACCATTTCATTTATATGTTCATTCAATATGTGAAAGAATTAATTTCTTTTCAAAATCCTTTTTGGCATATTTTGCTAGTTTGAATTTTAAGGTTCAACCTAGCACCTATAATGCATTTTCTGCCATTTCAATGAGATCTTCTTTGAGGGTCAGGCAATAGTTTATTCCTCATCATAACTGCAATATCTAATATATATCTCAGCAAACAAATATGAACACTGATACTTTTAAAATAGGTGGATGAATCTAAATTATTTCATAGCAAATATCAAGGAAAGCACTCTCTCTAGCATCTACTTACCTTATTGTCTGTATAATTTATTGATAGTTATTTGAATAATACTTAATATACAATACCTTTTACATTTGTTAGGATTGAAGAGCAAGGAAATAAAGCACAGAGTTTATTTAATATATTAAATTACATCATGTGCTTGTGCTGGTTTGAAAGTGTTGTGTCCCCAGAAAAGCCATGTCCTTTAATCCTGATTCAATATTGCAGGGTGGAATCCCTTTTGATTAGGTTTCTCTTTAGAGATGTGATACTTCCAGCTGCAGGTATGGCCTTTTGGCTAGATGGAGATGTGACTCTGCCCATTCAAGATGGGTCTTGATTAGTTTGCTAGAGTACTTTAAAAGGGGAAACATTTTGGAGAAACCACAGATGTAGACACTTGGAGAAGAGTTGCTTCAGAGCTGACTGAGCCAACACAAAACCAGTTGGGAGATATAGGGCCCAGCTGATGTCACCATATGCCTTCCCATGAGATGCTAAACAACTTAGAACCTGGAGTTGTGTCCTGGTAGAACTAAGAGAAGGCCAACAGATGCTAAGTGAGGAATCTCCATAGGAAGCAGTGCTGAAGCAGTGGAGCCCAGGAGCAAGGGACCGGGAGATGCCAGCCACAGTCCTTCTCTACCGACAGAGGTGTTCCAGATGGCATCAAGCTTTCTTGAGTGAAGGTAACCTCTTCTTGGTGCCTCTATTTTCTCAGCACTAGAACTGTAAACTTGTAACTTATTAAATTCCTTTTTTAAAAGCTGTGTCATTTCTAGTATATTGCATTCTGGCAGCTTAAGAAACTAATACAGTACTGTATTGGAATTCCAATCTCCTGATGGAGAACATAGATATTTTAATGTTGTATTCCTTGTGGTTGCCAAAATCTTTTTATTCAATCAATTCACATCTCAACAGAATGTGCTATATTTTAATTGCAAACATGCCACTACACACCAACTAAATAGAATCAGTTTAATTGATTCTGTTAATTAATTGAAGTAAGAATTTTTCAAATAAGACAGGAATTGATGTCTTCTCCAAAGTCAAGTGAATAAGCAAGAGATCAAAGCCATTAAGATCCTAGTTCTTTGATTTGCCCATTTCTCTACAGTTTCCAGATAGAGCCAGTTGATGAGAGGCATCTATCTACTAAAAAACCTCCCCTTAGCTTGCAGGTATCCAGTTGCTTTGCCAAGACACTTGAGGCAAGCCTGCAATTTCAGACTCATTTCCCACAAGAATCCTTCAGACATGCTATTCCCTGAATATATGTCTGCCTCTGTACTCATAATGCCTTCTTATTCTGAAATATTCCTTTCCCAAACCAGCTCAAATTTCAGCTCATTTGTGATGCCTTATCCTATAAATCCCAAATTACAAATAATTTTTTAAATATTTTGGGATCCCATGGAATTCTGTTTGCAGGTCTAATTATATTATTGTGTGTGTTTCTCTCTATTTTACAATTAGTCTGTGTATTTCTCATAAACGCAATTAATTGAGTCATTCATTCTACAAATATTCAATAAATGCCTACTATGAGCCGAGCACTGTTCTAGGCCCTGAGAATAAAATAGTGAATGAGGCAACATCCCTGACTTCATGGAGTTTACAGTCTTGTAAAGGCAGGTGTGTCAGTTTGAAGCTGTTATGTACTCCAGAAAAGGCCATATTCTTTTACTCCATTCCTATGAGTTCAGGGTGTTGTGGATGGGACCTTTTGGTTAGGTTATTTTAATTTAGATGTGACCCACCCAATTCAAGGTGAGTCTTAATCCTTTACTAGAGTCCTTTGTGAGAGGATAAAAGACAGAAAAAGTCCAGAGAGCTCAGAGAGAAACATTCAGAGAAAACTTATAAAGAAAAGCCTGAGAGATGGTAAGAGAGGACCTACAGAAGTTCAGAGAGGAGGCCGCTGGAACCAGGACCTAAACCAACAAAATCTGATAGCGAAGAACAGCAGATGCCAGCCATGTGCCTTCCCATGTGACAGAGGTGTCTCAGAGGCTGGTACCCTTTCTTCAGAGAAAGTATCCTCCTGTTGATGCCTTAATTTGAAATTTTTCATGGCTTAAGAACAGTAAATTGTAAGTTAATAAATCCCCATTGTAAAAGCCAACCCATTTCTGGTATGTTGCATTTTGGCAGCTTTAGCAAACCAAAACAGCAGGTAATAAATCAATGCCAACATGTTAATATATGATATAATTGCAGAAAATATATACTATGAAAATTTTTTAAAGGTTTAAAAAATAAAGAGTGGTGACCAGCTATATAAATAGCCTATCTTTGGAGAAGATGACAGAAGTGAGCAAAGATCTAAATGCCAAGATGGAAAACTCAGACCATTATTTGAGAAACGAATGGTCCAAACAGGAAACAAGTACAACACTCGGAGGTAGAACTAAACTTGAAGAACAGCAAGAGGTCAGCAAAGAGAGTAGAAGGAACAAGCTCAGATAGGGGAAAATTCTATTTTATCTCCATGCCTTACCTTTCCCCTTGGCTTCTTGTATTTCATACTGCATTTAATACATAGGTTTTTTGTTTGTTTGTGTGTGTTTTTACAAAGTGTTCAATAGTAATATGCTATAGCAATTTTAGCATAAATAAAATCTGAGTTTGAATAGAATTTCCTCTTTTTCTTTGTAGTGGGCTTGGGTAGGTCGCACAACTAGAGGCTTGGTGTTTTTGACCGACGTTTTTACTTTCCAGTTGGACCTCCTACATTAAGACCATATGTCATAAAAGAAAGAGATAAGTTAAAAAAGTGAATCATATCTGTTGAGCAGAACTTTTCCCTGAAAATGAACATTCTAAAGCACATTTATACTATAAAATAAAAATTCAGAAGAGGATGTTGACTTAGTATAAATGAAAAAAAAAACAAACAAACCTGAGACAGCCTAGCATCCTCCTGAACTGAAAATCAGCTCCAACGGAGCCCTTCCTTGCTCTTGCCTTCCATGAAGAAGAAAGTGGGCTTGTCTACCTGGACTTCAGTTTTCTCCTTTCAACCTGATCTGCATTAAATTCTGAGCTTGAATTTTTTTTTCCACTTTCATTCTTACTTAGGACAACTGAAAAAGATTAATTCAAATGATGTAAACTACAAATAGGAGAACATCGCATTTTTCTGTTCAGTTTATGACTATGATTTTAAACACTGAGATTAAAAAAAATATACCCTTCTATTTTCAATGTGTAGGTAAAAATTAGTATCATTAGGGGGAATAACTTTCCCAAACCAGGGAAGGCAATATAGTTTCTGTCAATCTAGCCAGAATTTGGCCTATTGTTCTTTTTCAGATAGATGAAATTTCTGATATTATCCTCTAACACTTACATGATTTCCCTCCTGTCTTTTTATGTATGTGGGTAGAAATATTGGTCATTTAAAATGTGAAATGAAGCAGTGTCTTTATTTACTTCTCTGATGACATCTCTAGAGCTAGCTGTACACTTTAATATGCTTGAGAGGTTTGGGATGCCTTTGCTAGGAAATAATAAAATGTATAGAATAATTTTGACCTTTAATACATTTACTTTCAGTATATGCCTTGAAAAAGTAATATTGCCTAATTAATTGGGAGTTGGGGGATGAATGTATAATCTCATCTCCCACTAGCATCCCCTTCTCCCTTCTATTGGGTCTCCATACCTTGGGAAACATATCATGTTCTTTTATATCTTAGTGAGTTGGCACATTCTGCTTTCTCCGTTTGCACCCTATTCTCCTTTTCACCCTCCCATTTTTATTAAAATAGAAATACCTTATTCTTGGTAAGTCCAGGAAAAAAAGTATTACACCCTCTGTCTTCCTTCATCTCTTCACTCCCCAATTAGAATTAGTTAGGTATTTGTCTTTAATGTCCCTTTATCATTTTGTCATAATATTCTACTCCTTATTCTGTGATGTAATTATTGGTTTATATCTTAAAATTCTCTATTACAGTGCATATGTTATTCATTTTTCTAATCACTAAACTGAAGACAGTGAAAGAACATGGTAGATACAAAATCCTTATTGGACTGATTAATCCTGAAGAGAATAATATTACTTTTGGAGCTAGAGAATTCCCTTCTCATAAATCATGGAACTGGCTATGTAATTGCCTAGTTCCACCCTTTCTCTATTCTTAAGAAAAAGTCCCTAATCTGCAAAGTATTGGCTGATATTTCTGCCTTTCTTCCTCCTACTTTCCTCTCCTAAAATTCACCTCATCCCTTTGCCCCTTTCCCATCTGCTTGTATATATATTGTCATCTGTTGAGTCTTAGCTCAAAGGCACTCTTCTTCATGAAAACATTTCCCAACATGTCAGCAATCATCTCCTGCTTGGATCTCCAATAGTACTTATGTACTTCTTGACTTTGACAGCCATCCCATGTAGTCAAGCATTATAATTATTTGTGTAGAGTAAAGCACTCATAATTTCTAATAGATTGCAAGCCTCTTGAGATTAGAAATGTTGCCCTACACTCTTTGTAATGTTCTTCGTATTCAGTTTATGCTTTGCAAGTTAAAGATAAGCAATAAATACATCTCGGATGAGTGAATAAAAATATGTAGGTATCTATTTATACTTATAAAGTATCTTTAAAATTTAGTGAATTTTTCCTATCTGAGATAGGGAATTAGCATTAGCAAGGTACAATAAACTATACCCTGGAGATCAAATCTAGCCCACTGACTGTTTTAGCCCACAAGCTAAAAATGATTTTTACATACACTAATAAAGAATATTACTTCATGACACCTAAAAATTATATGAGTTAAAAATTTCAATGTCTGCATATAAAGTTGAATTGGAACATAGCCATAATCATTAGTGATTGTCTATGGCTGCTTTCAAACTTCAAGAATAAAGTTGAATAGTTATGACAGAGACTGGGTAGCCCATAAAGATGAAAATATTTACTATCTGGTCCTTTACATATATAAAAAGTTTTCAGACCCTGGTATAAAGGAACAAATACCTAAATGCATAATTTGTTATTACAATAATGCTTTACATGTTTCATTCAGAGCAGACTTTCCTGTAATTCCTTCAACATTTTTAATAATACAACCTGATAATTAACAGGATTGAATTTTTTGAATCCCATTTTTGATGAGATGTGTAGATTTTATCTACAAAAGACTAAAATGTATAGTTGTATTAGTCAGGGTTCTTAAGGGAAACAGAATCAAAGGTTTTATATATATATATATGAACGTATGATGAGATTTATTATAGAAATTGTCTCATATGACTGCAGGGATAAGCAAATCTGAATTCTGTAGGACTGGCCTCAAGCTGGGAACTTGGATGAAGGTTTCCTATGAATTCCCCAGGAGAAGCAAGCTGGTTGAAATAGAGATGGAAATTCTTCCTTCTGACTTAAATCATAATTTTCCACTTTAAGGCTGTCAACTGATTAGATGAGACTTCTCTCATTGCTGAAGGCAAACTCCTTACTTGATTATAGATATAATCAGCCATATATGCAGTCAGTTAATGGATGATTTAAGTTCATGAAATGTCCTCACAGTAACAACCAGGCCAGTGCTTGCTTGACCAAACAACTGGACACCAGAAAGTAGCCAAATTGAAACATGAATTTAACCATTACAACAGGTATATTAAAATATGTTAAACACACACAAGCACAAAATCAACCCGGTGCAGGAATTAGGAGGGTCATGGAGCAATTTGTATGCTGAAGATTACTGAGATAGAATGGTTGTGAACCTGACACAGATTTAATTATTTTGATTATATGATATAGTCAACAGTTAATATTTAAAATACTAATTCATATGGATTTTAATTAAAAAGTGCTAAGTGCTAATTTGCACATGCCTCTCTTGAATATTGTTTAAGAATGTAACAAACTTTGAGTAAGAACATGTCTAACTAAAGTTACATTTGATTGTTTTTATCTAAAAACTCACAAAGAATTTCTTATGCTTCTAAAAATACAAAGTCCATCCCCATTTATCTAAAATACATAATTTTGGTTTTTCTTATTTCTTTGAAGACAGAGTCAGGCGAAGACATTTCTATTGGTATTTAACAGAAATCCTACAGTACATTAAACTGAATTTCTCCATTAAAAACAATATGAAGTTAGATAAAGGCACTCAATTTAGCTACTTCTTTTTTTCTCCACCACAGGGGCATTTCCCAAAGATTCCTTTGCTCGGCAGTCTAGCAGACTCTAAGCAGCTAAATTTATGAAACAAATGAAAACACTTAAGTCATAGAGTTGAGGGGATAATCTTCCTCTCTTAGCAACTACATTGCTAAAGGAGTCTGTATTCCAGTGATGAATTGTATAACTTTTGCTAACTTACATATTGCATATATTCTGATTTGCATAGTTTATATATGCTAGTGAGAGTCTACCATGATTCTACATTTTGTGTGTGTATTGAATGTACTGGTTTACCTACCTAGTCATCCAAAGTGAAAACTGCTGTTGCATTACAACAGACATCAATTCATGGTGATCATTCCAAAACCAGTGCACAAGATAATCACAAAAATACCACTAACTATTTGACAATACTTGAGCCAGAGCATAATTTACATGCAAGCAAAATTGCCTGTTGTGGATTTTTACCTTCCTTTCTGCACCTATATAGAATTCCTATATAATACTGTCCTCACAGTACCTAGTGGACTTCATGCAAACTTCTTACTGTGTAAGATTGTTGTACATTACCCAGCCTGCCTTACAGCAAAACGTCCCAACCATAATTGCTTCTATCTTTTGTTCTGTGTCAACTCTGTATTTATTAAAATATCCATGCTATATTTGAATTTTTGGAAAAATTAGAATGATTTATAGACTTAACCTACAATGGTTTAAAATACACCTATATGCTAAAATAGAACCTGGATAATCAGAATAAGTGTCATTGGTAGATAAGGTACTAATGACTTATAAGAATAGGAATTTCCTGGAATTTTTTAAAGTTTCAAAGGTGGTACTATCAGAATTCTCTCTTCATGATTGGATCACATATTCTGAAAGTAGTGCCCTCATCATTTATAAAGCTAATATATCTTTTGAGACATTTTAGTTTAGAGAAAAGAGTAATGATTCCCAAATAGTCCTGTTACCAATTGAGCCACCTGCAGAAACCCCACCCTAACCTACACCTCACCTATTAACAGAAGTTAGATAATATAATATTTAAAGTCTAATCCTGTTCTCATTAAATAAGTAATCTCCATATTTACAATGATTGGATGTCATATATTTAAATGTTAAAACAAATAGCTACAAGTCCACATTAAAATCTCTTTTTGGAACTATTTTCTCCATATTATACTGATTAAATTGTATTATCAAAGATATGTCTTGGATATTACAGGAACTCATTCAGATTTTATTTTCTCAAATTCACCTTAAGTATGACACATTGAACAAGTGCATTCTTGTTCCCAATAGGTTAGTAAATTCATGAAAACTAAAGTTAACCAAGCAAAACCCACAAAATAGAATGAAACAAGGTATCTACAGGGAGAAAGATGAAAAAGGAAGAGGAGGAAATAATACCAATGGTTTGATAGACTGGTAGGCACTGCTTCTCATATTCCCTCAACATTTTAAATCTGTAAACTGTTTAGAAGACATTGTTCAAAATAGGAAAATACATATATAATATATATAAATATATACACCTATATTTCTGTCATCTATCCATCTAAAGCCATGCTCATTTTATTGTGCTTCACTTTATCATGCATCACAGATATTGCATATTTTACAAAGGGAAGTTTTGTGGCACCCCTGCATTGAGAAAGTCTATTGATGCCATTTGTCCAACAGCACATGATCACGTCGTGTCTCTGTGCCACATCTTGGTAATTCTCGCAAGATTTCAAACTTTTTCATTATTATATCATTTATGGTGATCTGTGATCAATGAACTTGATTACTGTGATAATTGTTTGGGGACACTAGAACCATGCCCATATAAGATAACAAACTTAATTGATAATGTATATGTGTGCTTACTTTTCCACCAACTGGCCATTCCTGATCTCTCCCTCTCTTTGGGCCTCCCTATTATCTGAGACACAACAATATTGAAATTTACAATACAATCTACAATTACTCTACAATGGCCTCTAAGCGTTCAAGTGAAAGATAGAACCACACATCTCTCACATTGAATCAAAAGTTAGAAATGATTAAGCTTAGTGAGGAAGGCCCGAAGTTAGGTCTCTTTTGCACTAGTTGGCCAAGTTGTGAATGTAAAGGAAAAATTCTTAAAGAACATGAAAAGTGCGGGTCCAGTGAACACTCAAATGATAAGAAAGCAAAACAGCCTAATTGCTGATATGGAGAAGGTTTGAGTGGTCTAGATAGAAGATCAAATCAGACATAACATTTCCGGAAGGCAAAGCCTACTCCGGAGCAGGGCCCTAACTCTCTTCAATTCTGTGAAGTCTGAGAGAGGTGAGAAAGCTCAGAAGAAGAGTTTGAAACTAGCAGAGATTGGTTCATGAGGTTTAAGGAAAGAAAACATCTCATTAACATAAAAGTGCCAGGGGAAGCAGTAAGCGCTGATGCAGAAGCTGCAGCTAGTTATCCAGACCTAGCTAAGATAATTGATGAAGATGGCTATATCAAACAACAGATTTTCTATGTAGATTTAAAAAAAGCCTTCTATTGGGGTAAGATGCCATCTAGCACTTTCACAGCTAGATAGGAGAAGTCAGTTCGTGGCTTCAAAGTTCACAGGAAAGGCTGACTCTCTTGCTAATGCAACTTGTAACTTTAAGTTTAAGCCAATGCTCATTGACAATTCTGAGATTTCTGCAGCCCTTGAGAATTATACTAAATCTATTCTGTTTGAAACAACAAAGTCTGGATGGCAGCGCATCTGTTTAAACATGCTTTACTGAATATTTTAAGCCCACTTTTGAGGACTGCTCAGAAAAAAAGCATTCTTTTCAAATTATTACTGCTCATTGAAATGAACTTTGTCACCCAAGAGCTCTGATGGAGATGTGCTATGAGATTGATGTTTTCATGCCTGCTAACACAACACCCCTTCCGCAGCTCACAGATCAAGGAGTAATTTTTACTTTAAAGTCTTGTTATTTAATAAATTCATTTCATAAGGCTATAGTTGCCATAGTTAATGATTCCTCTGATGGATGAGGGGGAAATAAATTAAACATCACCTGGAAAGGAGTCACCATTCTAGATGCCATTAGGAACAATCATGATTTGGGGGAGGAAATCAAAATATGAACATTAACAGGAGTTTGGAAGATGTTAATTCCAACCTTCATGGATGACTTAGAGATGTTCAGATATTCAAGAATTCAGGGAATGAAGTAATTGCAGAGGTGGTGCAAATAGCAAGAGGACTAGAATTAGAAGTGTAGCTTGAAGATGTGACTGAATTGCTGCAATCTCATGCTAAAACTTAAACAGATAAGGAGTTGCTTCTTGTGAATGAGGGGGGAAAGAAATTGGTGTCTTGAAATGGAATCTATTCCTGGTGAAGATGCTGTGACCACCATTGAAATGACAACAAAGGGTTTAAAAAATACTTAAAATTAGTTGATAAAGCAGCAGTAGGGTTTGAGAGGATTGACTCCAATTTGGAAGATGTCCTACTGTGGGTAAAATGCTATCAAAGAGCATCACATGCTATGGAGAAATCTTTTGTGAAAGAATCAATTGATGTGGGAAACTTTGTGGTCATCTTATTTTAAGAAATTGCCACAGCCACCCCAACATCCAGCAATCACTACCTTGATCTGTCGACAGCCTTTGACATCCAGGCAAGACCCTCCATCAGCAAAAAGATTATGACTTACTGAAGGCTCAGATGATGGTTAGCATTTTCAACAATGAAATATTCTTCATTAAGATATGTACATAATTATTTTGGACATAATTCTTTCACACACTTAAAAGACTACAGCATAGTGTAAATATAACTTTTATATGCACTTGGAAGCAGAGAATTCACATATCTTGCTTTATTGCAGTGGTCTGAAACTGAACCTGCAGTATCTCCAAGGTGTGCCTGTATACAGCAATATACGATACCAAAAAATTAAGAAGTCTAATAAGATTATGAACTTCTATAAATTGAAAAAGTTTACTTTTCATAACTAGTCAAACTTTACTGAAAATAACTGTATAGATTTATATTTTCAAAATGGGCTTTATTTGCAGTATGACCTCCATTTGTGAGCACTTAAGTTCTATTTTGTTGCTCTTTTAGGGGACAATTGCCATCATCATTATAATTATTACTTACCCAACAGGTAAAGAATAAATATGTATTACCTGTGAGGTTGTGAATGATTGTTGCTTGAAGCAACTTAGTTTTGCAGTAGTTTGTACACTAAAATGTTAATATTTGCTTTATTGAGGTGGGGGGAAATTACTATTGATCTTTTTTCTCTTCTGTCCAAAGGCACGACAGGATTAATCCATAATATTCAACGGGTCAGTGCTAATCACTCAACATATATTTACTGGTATAGTCGGTTAATCTTTAGAAGATATTATCATAGTTTCTGGTAGAGAAATGCTGATTGAAAAAAAGTATCTCTTTCTTTTTAGAAAAGGGCTTTGTGTATTATTATATAAATAAGTTGATAAATATTTGTGTATGAATTTGCAAAAATCAAGTGCATATATATTTTTTAAATGCTGTGATTTAACTCCTTAAAGAATATTTAATTTACTTCCCAAACACCTATGGCATATGGCTTAGAGCTCTAGGTATGTGAGAACATCACTACTTTAAATTTTTTTTAACTAATAAATTCATGTAAAAGGTGGGATGAAGAAATGATTAGACTTGGAAATAAAGGCAAACAGCTAGGGCTTGCATGGTAATACATATGCATGGGCACTGAACGAAATGAAGATAGAAATTTGTTGAAACATTAGAAAATACAAAAAAAAAATGTATTAAATATCAAAAACAAAAATACTCTACCATTTTACCCTGCACAGGATAGCTGACATTAGATTTCTACTATCAAGCTTTGTTTTTATCACAAAATATATTTTTCTCTATATATAAACAAAAGTATATATTGTTAAAATGATCTTAATAGTTTTATGTTTTCACTTTATATATTTATTTTCACATATCCATAAACACTCTTCAAATGGATCCTAAATGATTTAATTTTACATTTCATCCAGATACATCATATCTTATTTAACAAATCCCAAATTGTGATATATCATGACCTTTTCACTGTTATAGAATCTTTAAAATATATAAAAGATATGTTTTTATCTATCTAAAGGAATATGATTTGTATACATCACTGATTTTGTCCTTAGAATATAATTCTAGGGTTATAATTCCTACTTTAAAATTTTTGAATATTTTTAACTATTAATAAATATTGTCAAGATGCACTCCAAAAAGATTATATCAGGTTACACTTTCACAAACTTATTTGTCAGATGGTTTTCCTCTTTGCCTCTTTAGACAAAATCAATGCCTCATATGTTGTTTTAATTGGTAATTCTTAATTTACATCAATTTTAAGAATTCTTTTTATAGTGGAGGTAGTAATCCTATATGTGTTATTTAGATTTCAAAATATTTTCTTGTTTTTAATTTTGTTTGATATTTAAAGCATTTTATGATCACAAGTGAAAATGCATTCAATGTATAAAATTGGACAGAATAGAGAAAGATCAATAAAAATTTCCCTCACCTCAGTAAAGCAAATATTAACATTTTAGTGCACATCCCTTTGAAATTGTTCTGTTCATCCTCATCCGTTCACTCTCTTTGTATTTATACTCATCCCTTCGGAGAACAGGAGAGGCAGTATGAACTCAGAAATGTCTAGCTTATTTACATTGACTCCAATGAAATCAGGGAGCAATAAAATAGGTCTGACTTAACCAACGAATCCTAAAGTTTTATAGTCATTACAATTTTTGTTCGTTTGTTTAGATCCCCATTTCATCATCACCTCATCATTTGGAAGTCTTAAGGGACATTTGTATAGTTCAGTGTTAACTAGAATATATTCTTAAAATCCTGTCTCATTTCACTCTTTCATGCTCCAAAAAAAATGGAAGCTTTCTATAGTCCCTGACCTCTTATTCAATTTTCCCCCCACAATGTCATGAATTTACTGAAAAATCACATTCTCTTTCAATTAACATAGTATTTAAAATATTACTAAACATATCTTAATGATTATATTCTTTTTTAAATAGCCAGTTACTCAAGATTATTTATTTTTCTGTATTTTTTTTGTCTACTGATAAAATGCTAACTTCATCAAATAGTAAATTACAAATTGATTTGAGTTTGTTTTTTACTACCCATTTGGTTCCATTGACATATCTTTTCCTAATGTAACACACCTCTTTACTCTGTTTTAAAAACTTATTTCAACTTCTGGAGCTTACTTACTTTTCCTACATCATTATTCTTCTTTTTCAGTGTCTAAATGGTTCTTTTTATTAGTTACTTTTTTCAGATAAAATTTCTGTTTTCCAAAAGAATCCTCTTGGTGCTTTGATTTGGATTATTTTGAATTTATAGATCAAATTGGGGGTGGGGAGACATATCATATAACTATTTTCATAAATACCAGAAAAGTCATTTTAAAAATTTCAACCCCCTTTCATATTAAATCCTGAAAAGTAGAAATATACAGATACTTCGTTAGCATAAAAAAATAAATAAAATATGCATGATTCAGAGCAATAGCTGGTACATTACTTAGTGGAGAAACACTGGAGACCTCCTAAAATCAAGAAAAATACAGAGATGCCAATCATTACTATCCTCTCTAATTTTGCATGTCGAATTCCTCCACTATAAATATCTACGCATGCTTATTCATTGCTACATACTCTTCTTTGCTTATAAAGAGATTACTCTTCCCAGAAAACAATGTAGAGTCACCACTCCATCCCTACTCTACTATACATTGTTTTTCTTGAAATTTCTCTATTAGTTGGTTATGCAAAGATGATAGGAGAGGAGAAAATTGAGGAGACAGTAGGCCAAAGAATTGGACAAGTTCACAGGTCAGAGGGGTTTGGAATGGAGTTTTGAACAAACAGCTGAACAAATTGGAGTAGATCCTGTATCTCGGTATTCAGGAGCTGATAAGCCTTTCTACTTTTTTGCACACATGATCTCTCTTCATAAGTTGAATCCTGAGGATGCTATAACATGAAATATGGGGCTAGAGGACCCTCAAAAGTCTTAATTTGTGCAACCCACATACCACTACCTGTCTTTTAGAAATCTATTTAAACTGAACTGAAAGCTTAATTCCACGGTCCAAGAAAGTATAACGGCTCTGCTCATACTTTTTACGGCTTCACAAATTCTCTCATTTTCACTCACTCACTTTCTCTCTCTGTTTATGCATCTACACAGGATTCTTTTAATTTGGAGGTGACTCCTACACTGGCTTCCTTAAAAATATCCTCTTAGAAAATTTACTGAAGGTTTTGAATTCATGAAAATCAAATTACAGAGAAAAACAGTTTTCAGTCATCTTACTGATTTTCACCCTTTCTCCTCCCCAACCCCCAAAACTTTACCTTCCTTCTCCAGAGAAACTGGGGTATGTGTGTGAGCAAATTTGTGTAGGTATGTGCATATGTATTTTTTCTTTCTATTAGCAAAATGTTTCTCCCCACACTCAGGTCCTGAGGATATACATTTTATCTAAGGGATCTTAAAAGTAATTATTTAGTAAGAAACCTGATATCTTCCCCAAAAATTGTCCTGGTTGATAGAGTTTTGTTCATATTATTTTATTTGAATATATAAAAAGGATTAAATGACATTGGTTGTTATTATATGGCCATTGGCCAAGCGGGTTCAGAACCATTCTTGTCTAAATCCATCTGGTTTTCAATGGAATTTATCCATTGAGAGCCTTTTCTGGTTACTCTACCCAACTCCGGGTAGAAGAACAATTTTTGATTAGTGTGACCAAAAGTCATGTCAGAATGGTCCAGGACAAATTCCTCAGATGCAAATTAAAAGCTCAGAAAAAAACTTTGGTCCCATTATGAATAAGTGTGTAAATCAGAGAGCTAAATCTAAAAGTTTTTAAAAATTTTTTATTATGGGAAATTTCAAACATATTAAAAATAAAAAGGAATACCTATCCCACTTCCATTACCCATTTGTTAAATGTTTACTATATTCTAGGCACTTGAGAGTTCATGCACAAACACACACACACACAGTTTTAAAGTAGGTAAAAAAGCAATCTGTTTACTGATGACTGGAGGCACCAGAAATGTTAGGTAGCATGAGCAAGATCAGTTGTGGATAGGGAAATTGTTCTCATGTTTATCTAGTTCCAAACCCTATCTTCTTTAGATGTTACCTTGCTGCTTCTCAAAAGAAGGACAAAGGTTGATGAAAGCAGATGGAACAAGATGAGATCTAGAGCACAGCTTAGATTGTAGGATAGAGATTTTTCTTCCTTAAAGATAGGAGCACATCAAGAGAAAGCAGGGGAAGACAATCTTCAAGTATAGAGAAACCAACTTCTGTTGGATTGCCTTGAAGGTCTCATAAGTGAAAGCAATGAGATTACAACCAACAGAAAGAGGAGTATAAAGTTGGAGCCTTAAGAAAGGTCCAGAAAAAAATTTAAACCATACATTAGGTGAATAATGTGCAAGGGAGTTGTTAGTTGTTCTAAGAAAATTTGACACCTCTTCCTTAGTTTGAGTGCACTTTTTAACAAGCATTGGAGCAAAAAAGTGAGCCACAACAGAAAAGGTTTAAAAGCCTCTGTATTTTCCAGAGTAGTTTTGAATCTAGACTTAAACCCAGGTCCATGTTTCAAGGAGTGGCAGTGAAATGAGCATACTCCACTGCACTTTCCTGAGCTTTGAAACTGTTCTTTTGAATCTTATAAAGAACTTCTGAAGCCTAAAGCAGCTTGGCTCATTGTGGAATGAAGAATATCTTCTGTAAACAAATACTGAATTGGAGAAACCAGAGAAAATGGAACAGAATTGTTTTCACACCTCTGCATCTCTACAAGTGAGATCAACATTACTGATTACCTTTGGGGACTTAATGTAAAAAAAAAAATCAGTTGCTCAGTGACCCCAAAGACAGTGATATGGATGAATGAATGAAACAAGATTCTGTTCTTTCTAAGAAGTGAATTTACCATGTCATAGCTTAAGGCAACATTCCCCAAGGGAAGACCTTGGTATAATTCCTAGTGCTGACATTCTTTGTAATCTCTTGTAATGTTTTTAATATTTTCGTGCCTGTTTCCTTATCTCTTCAAAATACAGAGCAATCAAAGCACTTAACTGTCTTGTAATTAAATTGGGAAGAATAATGAACTGATCTATACAAAACAATTTACTAGCATAATGAAGCATATTAATGTTAACTACTAGAAGTAATAACTTCTGATTGTTATGAAAGGTTGTGAGAGCTAGTAGTAGCTTGCAGATCTCTAGAAAAATCCTGTAGACAAAACTCCCTGATGGCCCATCTTACTTTGGCAGAGAAGAAATTATTTCATCTATAACCATTATTTTTAGTGATTTCTATTTCTAAAATAAATAAAAGAATTCTCCACTTTCTTTATCCTAGGATTCCAGAGTTAAGTGTAGGTTGGATAATTTTTAGACTATCACATGAGGCTACTCAACAATACAATGTGTCATTTAGTTAAAATTACCTTCTTGTATTTCCTGAACTCCCACAACCCCCCACTCAACTCTTCCCCATTCATACATGCAGAGGCACATA
This sequence comes from Myrmecophaga tridactyla, assembly GCA_004026745.1. Classification (NCBI taxonomy): domain Eukaryota; kingdom Metazoa; phylum Chordata; class Mammalia; order Pilosa; family Myrmecophagidae; genus Myrmecophaga; species Myrmecophaga tridactyla. Next base: position 50,837 of record PVIY010007011.1, read on the forward strand.
CACACAGACTAGTACAAACAATGTAATCTTTGACTGTAATGAATTTATAAAGGTATCATTGTTAACACAATGCTTTTAGTCCCATTCATTGTTTCATGTGGTAAAACCACTTTAATTGAGCAGTGCATACTAAATACTTTTTCATGAAATGAGTTTTAAAGGAGAATTAAATATGCTGTTCAAAATGACAGGATTTTCAATTCAAGCTTAAAGACTGGGAATACATGCCACTTCTCCATCATGAGATTTCAGTGTAATAATAGCAAGGGATCACTTTTAAAGGTATAAACTGGTAACAAAGGAGCAGATTAGAGGGAGACTGTCATTGGGTGAGATGTCTATCATTTCTGGAAGGTGAAAAGTTGACAGAAGAGTGTTGACTGATGAAGCAAAAGGAAAGAAGTCTTACTTAAAACTGTATGTGGAAAGGGGTACTTCGAAAGAAGGGTCTCTTTTGTACCAAGGGAGGTAGATTTTCCCCAATATCTTTCTACATTTCTTCTTTTTAATAATTAACACACAGTGGGTGCAAGGGTAGTTCAGTGGTAGAACTCTCGATTGCCATGCAGGAAACCGGGTTCAATTCCTGGTCCATGCACTCCCCCCAAAACAAACAAACATTCAACAAATGGTGCTGCAATAACAGGACACTCACATGGAAAACTAATGAAATGTGTCCCTGCCATACAGCATACAAAAAAAAGAAACAAACCAATGACACCTAATCCTTCATTTATAGCAAGGGGTATGACTCAACTACAGACTATGATCTTCCATTGCCACTAAACATGACCTTGTAACTATGTTCACACAAATGAGTTGAGAGCAGAACTTGATGTGTAAAACTTCTGGGTTGCAACCTTAAAAAGACACACAATTGTGTTCTATTTCCTCCTTCCCATTTCCACTGGCATAAAAAAGGCTACAGCCAAAGGAGTTAGCTTGGTCTAGAGGCAGCATTTATGTATTAAGTATAGCAAGGTCAACTCATTAGCTTAGGCCCATGGATGACATCATGGAGTGAACTCACCTGTCTGCTGTAGGTCACTCACAGACCACTGGTCTTTAATGTTAGAGAAGAATTAACTTCTGTTTGTCTACATTTTTTGGCTTTTTTTGTTAAAGCAGCTTAGCTTTTATCCTAACCAATATAACATTTTACCTGACACAATCCCAGAGAGGCTCCAGGCCATGAGAAGGTGAGTACAACTAACATCAAGGATGAGAACTGGGGCTAAAAGCAGAATATTATTTTAGAATTTGAAATAGAATAATTGTTGCCCCACTCTGCACCCCCTTAAATACCCCTTCCACCAACATGCTCATCTGCAATCTACTACCTTGCAGGGAAAATAAAATGCTGTTCTCTTACAATATTGAGCCAACACCGAACAAAATTCTAATCTGGAAGAAAGTTAAGTTTAGATTAACCCAGGGCAGGTGTTAGAATATGATGAGTCAGGCAACTAGAGGTTTGGATCCCATCTTTATCCAAAATTTTGATAATTTTACCAAGACAAACTTTTTTATATTAATTTCAATTTGAAAAAATAATTCATTGAAATTATTTATCTTGATTAGTGAGCTTTTGGCAGTAGTCGAAATTTTATACCAGAGGCAAGTGCCATGCTCTAGTTCTAATCCTGGTTTTACCAACATTCTTCTCTATTGAGCATTTAGACATTTAGAAATGCTTATTGTCATATCACATTAATGAAATCTAATAGTTGACAAGCTCAGTACAAAAGCACTAATCTCTTCATTCTTTTATTTTTAATTTTTTTCATTTTTGTCAGATTTGAAGAGACGAATACTTTTGAAATCAAATACTGATAAAATGTTCATATGTCTAAATATTTTGGATACCAATATTTTTTATTTTTCAATTTTAGCTATATAAATTTTTTATTAGGTTAACTCCAGGGAGATATAGCATATCCAGTTGAGGGTGTGAACCTTCGATTAGATGGAAATGTGACTCTACCCATTCCAAGTGGGTCTTGATTAGTTTACAGGAATGCATTAAAAGAGGAAACATTTGGAGAGAGTAAGAGCCTACAGAATGAACAGAGCCAACAGAGAGAGAACTGACAAAGATGCTGACACTTGGAGAACAAAGACACAGATGTTTGGTGATGCTTGGAGTCCAGCAGACATTGCCATGAGATGCTAAACAAGCCAGGACCTGGAGAGAGCCAAGAGATGAAGGCCAGACCTGGAGAAACAAAGTCAAGAACCCCCACAGGAACGGAGGCTGAAAGCAATGAAGCCCAGGAGCAAGGGACCACAAATTGCAGCCTGTGTCTTCCCAGCTGACAGAGGTGTTCTGTATCCATTGACCTTCCTTGAATTAAGGTCTCTTTCCCTGCCCATTGACCTTCTTGAATTAAGGTATCTTTACCTGGATGCCTTAGTTTGGACATTTTTGTAGGCTTATAACTGTACACATGTAAGTTATCAAGTTCCCCTTTTTAAAAGCCATTCCTATTCTGGTATATTGCACTCTGGCAGCTTGCAAACTAATACATGTGGATACCAAATATTCTCTCCCAATGAGCTGTCTACCTGTTCACCTTTTTGACAAACCCCTTTGAAGCACAGAAGTGTTCAATCTTGATGGGTTCCCTCTACCTATTTTTTCTTTCATTGCTTGTGTTTTGGATGTAAGATCTAAGAAGCTAATTCTTATTCCTAGGTCTTAAAGATGTTTCGCTATAGTTTCATCTAGGAGTTTTATAGTACTGACTCTTATATTTAGATCTTTTATCCACTTTGAGTTAATTTTTGTATAAGGTATGAGGTAGGGGTCCTCTTTCATTCCTTTGGATATGGATATTTAGTTCTCCCAGCCCCATTTAATAAAGAGACTATTCTGTCTCAGTTCAGTGGATTTGCGGGTCTGTCAAAAGTCAATTGAGGTTCTGAGGTTCTATTTCTGAACTCTCAATTCAATTTCATTGGTCAGTATGTCTATCTGTGTACCAATACCATGCTGTTTTGACCACTGTGGCTTTATTATAAGCTTAAAAGTTACAAAGTGTAAGTCCTCCCACTTCGTTCTTTTTGGGGAGATGCTTTTGGCTATTTGAGGACACTTTCCCTTCCGAATAAATTTAATAACTAACTTTTTCAAGTCTGAAAAGTAGGTTGTTGGAAGTTCAATTGGTGTTCCATTGAATCCGGAGATCATTTGGGTTGAATTGACATCTTAATTATATTTAGCTCACTGTCCATGAACACAGAATGTCTTTGCACCTATTCAGGTCTTCTTTGATTTATTTAGCAATATTTTGTAGTTTTTGTGAATAGGTCCTTACATCCTTAGTTAAGTTTTTTCCTAGATACTTGATTCTTTTAGTTGCTATTGTGAATGGAATTTTGTTTAATTGTCTCCTCAGTTAAGTCATTAATAGTGTATAGAAGCACTACTGATTTTTGTGCATTAATCTTCTATCCCACCACTTTGTTGAATTTGTTTATTAACTCAAATAGCTTTGTGTAGATTTCTCAGGATTTTCCAAATACAAGATCATGTCATCTGCAAATAATGAGAGCTTTACTTCTTCTTTTCTGATTTGGATGCCCTTTATTTCTTTTTCTTGCCTAATTGCTCTAGCTAGATATTTTAGCACAATGTTTAATAACAGTGGTGACAGTGGGCATCCTTGTCTCATTTCCGATATTAGGGGGAAGACATTCAGTCTCTCCCTGTTGAGTACAATGCTGGCTCTGGGGTTTTCATATATGCCCTTTATCATGTTGAGGAAGTTCCATTCAGTTCTTATCTTTTGAAGTATTTTTATCAACAAAGGGTGATGAATTTCATCAAATGCCTTTTCCATGTAAATTAAGATGGTCATGTGATTTTTCTTTTTCAACTTGTTAATGTTTGTATTACATTGATTGATTTTCTTGTATTGAACCACTCTTGCATGCTTGGAATACACCCTACTTGGTCATGATGTAGAATTCTTTTAATGTGTTGTGGGATTCAATTTTCAAGTATTTTGTTGAGAATTATTCAACAAATAAGTCTTTATATTATATTCATTAGGGATATTAATGAATATCCCTTATATTCATTAGGGATATTAGTCTGTAGTTTTCCTTTCTTGTAGTATTTTTATCATGTTTTGGTATTAGAATGATGTTTGCTTCACAGAATGAGTTAGATAGTGGTCCCTTTTCTTCAAGTTTTTGAAAGACATTGAGCAGGAATGGTGTTAGTTCTGCTTGGAATATTTGGTAAAATTTCCCTTTGGAGCCATATGGCCCTTGGTTTTTCTATGTAGGGAGGTTTTTGATGACTGATTGAATGTCTTTACTTGTGATTGGTTTGTTAAGGGCTTCTATTTCTTCTCAAATCAGAATAGGTTGTTCATATGTTTCTATAGGTTGTTCATATGTTTCTAGGAAATTGTCATTTCATCTAAGTTGTCTAGTTTGTTGGAATATATTGTTTATAGTAACCTGTTATGATTCTTCTGTTTCTTTGAGGTCCATGGTAATGACTCCCCTACAAATCTGATTTTATTTATTTGTATCTTCTCTCTTTTTTACTTTGTCAGTCTAGCTAAGGGTTTGTCAATCTTGTTGACCTTCTCAAAGAACCAACTTTTGGTTTTAATTGATTCTGTTGTTTTTGTTCTCCAATTCATTTATTCCACTTTAATCTTTGTTATTTCTTTTCTTCTACCTGCTTTAGGGCTAGTTTACTGCTCCTTCCCTTGTTTCTTCAGTTATTCAATTAGGTCTTTGTTTATCTCTCTATTCATTTTTTTTTTTTTTCTTTTACATGGGCAGGCACCGGGAATCAAACCTGGGTCCTCTGGCATGGCAGGCAAGCACTGCTGAGCCACCGTGGCCCGCCCTCTATTCCTTTTTAATAGATATTTAGAGCTATAAATTTTCCTCTCAGGACTCCCTTTGCTGCATCACATAGGTTTTGGTATGTTGTTTTCTCATTTTCATTCATATCCAGATATTTAGTGATTTCTCTCTGCAATTCTTCTTAGACCCACTGATGGTTTCAGAGTGTATTAGTTAGCTTCCATATATTTGTGGAAGCCTGGTTCTTTGGGGGTTATTCATTTTCAATTTTATTCCACTATGATCAGAGAAAGTACTGTAAATAATTTCAATCTTTTTAAAATTATTAAGGCCTGTTTTGTGTCCCATCATATGCTCTATCCTGGAGAATGTTCCATGAGCTCTTGAAAAGAATGTATATCCTGGTGTTTCAGGGTACAAGAATCTATAGATGTCTATTAGGTCTATTTCATTTATTATATTGTTTAGTTTCTCTATTTCCTTGTTGATCTTCTGTCTGTTTGTTCTATCTATAGAAGAGAGTGGTGTGTTGAAGTCTTCCACTATTATTGTAGAAAAATCTATTGCTGTCTTCAGTTTTGCCAGTGTTTGCCTCATGTAATTTGAAACTCTTTGATTGGGTGCATAAACATTTATGACTATGATTTCTTCTGGGTTAATTGCCCTTTTTATTAATATATAGTGTCCTTCATTGTCTCTTATGACATCTTTACATTTAAAGTCTACTTTGTCTGCTATTAGTGTAGCTAACCCAGCTTTTTGTTGTTGTTGTTCTTACTACTTGTGTACATATTTTTTTCCATCCTTTAACTTTCAACTTATTTGTATCTTTGGGTCTAAGATTACTCTTCTGTAAACAGCATATAGATGGGTTATTTTTAAATCCAGTCTGTGTCTTTTAATTGGGGAATATAATCCATTAACATTCAAAGTTATTACTGTAAAGGCAGTTCTTGATTCAACCATCTTATCCTTTGATTTTTTAATTCGTCAGATCTAGTTTTTTTCTTCTCTCTTTTAATATCTGTTAACTTACTCTTACTAATACTCTTCAATTCTGTACCCTCCTCCAGACTTCTTTCTCCTGTCTTTTTTTTTTTTTTTTCCTCCTGTCTTATTCTTTTCAGCCACCTAACCACCTAACTCCCTTTAATATTTCTTTTAGGGCAGGTCTCTTGTTAACAAATTCTCTCAGCATTTATTTATCATTGAAAACTTTAAACTCTCCCTCACTTCTGAAGAACAGCTTTGTTGGATAATGAATTATTGGCAGGCAAGCATTCTCTTTCAGGATCTTTATTGTATCATACCACTGGATTCTCACCTCAATGGTGCATGGTGAGTAGTCAGTGCTTAGTAATATGTGGCTTACATTGTATGTGATGATACCCTGTTTTCTAATTGCTTTCAGGACTCTCTATGTCTCTTCATCATTTGACAGTCTGATTAGTATGTGTCTTGGAGTGGGCATATTTGAATTTATTCTGTTTAGAGTTTGTTGGTCTTCTTTGATTTTCATATTTGTGTCTTTTATAAGGTTTGGGAAGTTTCCCCAATTATATCCTCAACTAATCTTCCTAGCCCTGTACTCTTCTCTTCTCCTTCTAGGATACCAAAATTCTTATATTTGTTTGCATCATGTTGTCAGTCATTTCCCTCAGATCCAATTCAGATTTTTCCAGTTTTTCACCATTTGTTCTTTGGTGTGTTCAAATTCAGTTCCTCTGTCTTCTAGTTCACTTATTCTTTCTTCCACAACTTCAAATTTGACCCTAATGTATTTTTAATTTGATCTACAGTATCTTTCATTTTTATAAATTCTTCCATTTTTCTATTTATTCTTTCAAATTCTTCATTATGCTCTTCTAGTGTCTTCTTGATATCTTTTATCTCTTTAACCAACTCATTGAAGTTATTTAGGAGATTTGTATGAAGTTTTTGATTCATTGTGCCAAATTCTGTGTCTCTTCCAGCTTTTTAATTTGGTCATTTTGTTTGGCCATATCTTCTTGCATCTCATGTGCTTTGTGATTTGTTGTTGATTTCTTTGCATTTGATTGTCTTAATAAAGTTATTTTGAAAGTTGATTTCCTTTGCTCATCTAAGATTTTATAGTTGCTTGGGTTTCACTGAATGTCTCCTTTTGTACTTGGATTTTCAGTTATTCCTTGCCAAACCAGGGCTGGGGCTTTAAACAGGAGGTGCAGCCCTTTTCCGAAATCCATTAGGGGCTGGGCAGAAAATTAGTTTACCAAACTGCATTTTCCCTGTCTTCCTAGCAGATGTGCTCTTGAGCTATCTTTTCCTCACAATGCTACCTTTCTCCTGACTTTGGCAACCCACTGGGCTGGGACACAACCAGGAAACAATACAGTCAAGGCTGCAGTTTTTCTTGTGTGCTGGAAGACACCAACTCCATGTTTAGGTGATGGACACTGTGCACCTTGGATGAGACTTCCTCTGTGGTAACAATATGTCAGGTATCTCACAGGCCTCTGCATTGAAAGACCTCAGGCTGAGTGACTGAGAGGCTCAACTTCCATACTAGCAGCTGCCTGGATTACTCTCCTTCACCAGCCAGCAAGACCTGGGTTTGTTTTAGTGCACTGCTTTGACATTTGGATTAAGCATATTTCACAGCCAAAATGGCCATATTCCCATGCAAGGGGTGTGGACCAGCTGCCTGGGATAGGGTCTGGAGAGGCTCTGAAAAGCCCTGCAATTAACCTGCACCTTCCAGTCTGCCAAGCAGATGGTGCTGTTTGATGACTTAATCATCTTCAGAAGCCATTTACTCCCTAGAGTCCAGCAGGGTCTGCAGCTGAAACTGCAGGCTTCCTGTGTACTCATTTGCAGACCAATATCTGGCTCTTTGTGGGGCTCTGTCCTTTCATTCTTTTTGTTTTTGTTTTTCAAACATTTTATGATTTCATAATGTGTTCTAGTTTGCTAGCTGCCAGAATGCAATATACCAGAAATAGAGTGGCTTTTAAAGGTGTGGGGGGGGGGAATTTATTAAGTTGCAAATTTATAGTTCTAAGGCCATGAAAATGTCCCAGAGGCACCAACAAGAAGTTACGTTCACTCAAGAAGGGCCAGTGAAGACCAGGGTTTCTCTCTCAACTGGAAAAGCACATGGTAAATATGGCAATGTCTGCTAGTTTTCTCTCCAGGCTTCTTGTTTCATGAAGCTCCCTCTAGGACATATTCCTTCTTCATCTCCAAAGATTTCTGGCTGTGTGGGCTCTGTGATTCTCATGGCTCTCTTGTCATTCCCAAGCTTTCTCCAAAATCCTTCCTCTTTTAAAGGATTTCAGTAAGCTAATCAAGATCCCTCTGGAATGGGTGGAGTCACATCTCCCATCTAATTCAAGGTTAATACACACAAATGGGCTAGTCACATCTCTGTGGAGATAATCTGATCAAGTTTTCAGCCTACAGTACCAAGTAGGGATTAAAAGAAAGGGTTGCATCCAAGAGATGGATTAGAACTAAAACATGGCTTTTCTAGGATACATAAATCCTTTCAAACCAGCATAATATGTTACACTTCCATAATAAATTACTATTTTCATTTAAACATTCAATTATTTTTAAAGCATTTACTATTATAAAAATTTCCCATATTTTTATCATATCCAATGGTCATTTCCCACATTTTTACCATGTCTAGTGTAGATTAATGTTTCCATTTTCTTACAATTTATTTTGTCTGAGAAATTCAGTTAACATTTGTTTTAGTATAGGTGTTTTGCAATAACTTCTTACAGTTTTTGTTTGTCTGAAAAAGTACTTATTTCATTTTCCCTTAGAAAAATATTTCTTCTAGATGTATGTCTGGTTTAAAAAGTCCCCTCCATTACTTTAAAGATTGTTGCTCTATTGTCTATTGCCATTCATAGTTTCTGATGAGAAATCTGCTGTATTATTAGTATTTGTTCTTCTATGCAATGTTTTCCCTCTGGTTATCGTTTCCATCTGGCTATCTTTAAATTTTTCTCTTTATTTTTAGTTTTCATCAGATTAACAATGATTGTTTTTGGTGTGAGACTATAAATATATATATTTATATATATATATAAAAGTATATATACTTTTGTGTGTGTGTGTGTGTGTGTATATGTATATCCTTGTATATGTGTGTGTGTATTTATATATATATATATATATATATATCCTGCCTAAGGGTCCTTGAGTTTCTTGGAATTTTGACTGGCTGTCTTTCAATTATTTGGTAATTCTTGCCTCTTGACTCTTGAAATATTTTTTCTGCTCCTTCTCAACCTTCTTTCCTTCTGATAGTACAATTACTTATGTATTATAATATTTTATACTGTTCCACAGTTTTTATTGCTTTTTAAATCCCACTTGTTTTCATTTTTATGCTTCAGATATATAATTTCTAAAATAAATAGGAATATAAAACATGATATGAGAGGTGAAGAATTACCTAACATTTCAATTTGACTTTTTATGTTTTCACATATAAAAATGTATGCTGTCCACTCTCCGATTGATTCCTTAACATGTTCATCATACAAAATACTGATCTCATGGGATGTGTGAAAGACTATTCTGGAATTTATTCCAAGTGATATTAAAAAGGTGAATAAATATATCAATAAATTTTAAACAAATTAACAAATAAATTATTGATTTGCTCATGCTATTCTGAGTAAAAGAAAGATGAAAATCAGTAACATGGCTTTGATTTTGCAAAGATAATAATAATAAAAATACATAAAATATCAAAAAATATGTACAGAAAAAAGAATTCAAATTAGTGAATATAATATAAATTCCTGAAATGCACAAATGCACATGCAGATAGCTGTATGTGTGGGTGTCAAGTCATGTATGCTATGAATATGAATTTTCTGCCCTTTAAGATCTAAAATAGATAATTTTACTTTAATATGCAAAATATAGTATCATGTATGAAGTGCAGGCTTTTGACTTGGACAAAACTGAGTTGGGATGCTCGCTCTGCCTCTTTAAATTTGTAAATGTTTTAAGTATGTTTAAATTATCTAAGACACATTTCCTAATTTGTAAAATGAAGGCAATATTGCTGTAGATTTGTTTTGTGAGAGATGCAAGGAGCTGACAGATGCAAAACATCTGACACATAGGAGGTGTTCAATTTATAGTAGCTGGTTTTGTTTTGCGCTGTTACAATTTATAGGGACATTGAAAATGATGAAATTTGGACTCATGCTTTGATTTTATTTTAGCCATTAATTAAATTTGTAACCTTGCGATATTAATTTAACCTCAAGGAGACTGTTTTTATATAATGGGGAAAATATTACTTTATCATATTATTGTGAATTTTAGAAAAATACATGTAAAATGTTAACATTGTTGTCTGTGGTTGCTCAAAAATAATAATTTTGTTCTCATTAGTAAGGAGTACTCCTAATGTTACTGTTTATTGCCTCATGAAAATCACATATTTATATTTAATTAACCTCTCCTAAGCATTAAACCAAGTTTTTCACCTTTTTTTTTCATTCATAAAACTTCAGCTCTTTTCAGATATGCTGAAATGCTGCTTTTTTTCTCTTTTCAACAATTTATGTTCCAAGTGGTGCATTTTACTCCTAGCTATTGTTCTTTAATGCCATCATTAACTCAGGCCCCAAGCTTTCAGAATATCCTTACCTTCATCTATTCCAGACCATCAAATTTAGAACTATTGCAGATCATCAGATATAGTTCATCTAAATTGGCTTTTATCTTAGAAATGTGTCACTACTATTAGATTGTCTCAGATGTATGGATATGAATCAATGACTATGCTTTCTATTTCTCCTATTCCTCTGCTTTTACTTCCTAAGGAGATGAAAATTTGCATGTATCATTTTCCCTGGTAACTTTGCTAGTTTTAGTTGAATGAGAATGCCATAATATCAGCTCTAAAGTCTTATTTCACATGCTTTTAATTTCACACATATTTAGTTGTTATATTATTTGAGGTGTTACGCACTTCTATTCAAAAAAGCATTATTTATCTTTATTTCTTTCAAATTGTGAATATTGCCAATTTTAAAGGGAGTAAACCAAATAGCAGCATTTTACATTTTAGACAAAATGCTGATAATTGTAATTGTCACACTTCAAAAAGAGTCTCAGTCAATGATGATTAGTGTAAACAATCTAATTCATATAAACTAGTACATAATTGGCCTACTGAACAAAGTATTGGCAGATGCCTGCTGAAAGGAGCGTGCCTAACTCTGCATAGAAGAGCTACCAGGAGTTTCTAGGGCAGGAGATAACTGAATTTGGCTTTGAAAAGGAGCAGGCATTTTTCAGGTAGAAAAAGAGGATTACTAAATACAAAAGGAACAGTGTGGACAAAAGAAAACTGTATTAGAGGGTGTGGTATACTTAAATAATGAAGTTTCTAGTAGGTAGGACATTATGTGTCCAATTAGAATATCTGAAAATGTGAGTAAATAAATGGTAAAGGAGAGAAAGGAAGGAGGTAGAGCAAAAGGGAGGGAGGGAGGAAGGAAAGAAGGAAGGAAGTATCAAGGGGCTTTGAAAGGGAAGAACGATATTTTTTCATCTTGAAGGGAGGGGAGGAAATAGTCTCAGATACCACCATAGGTAAGTTACAAATGACAGGAAAGAACTGGATGGAGATTGAAGCAAAAGGCATTAATTTACCTGTGATAAATTTGATGGTTAAACAATAAAGTTTTAGGAAGTTTACTTCAAGATTGCAGTAAGAATGTCATAAAGATTATGATAAGTTTGAAGACTCTGAATGTGGCCTTAGTCTATTGAATCTTAATTCAGAGAACTCTCCTCCAAGAATGCTAGATTCATTAAGTTTTCCTGGTACACATGGGATTTAGTAACTGTTTTCAATTTAATGGGACCAAATGGAAATATAAGCTTAGATTATGAACCTCTTAATTTTTATTTTCTTTATTCTTTGAACTCTCCCAGTGTAACTTTGGCCCCTGAAGCCCCTGCCTTTTCTCTTTCTAGGAAATACAGCAGATATTTCTCTCTCTTTCTAGGTTGGACTTGTCGTGGTTCTAATGAGGATAAAACTGAATAAAGAGTGCCATGTAATTAATACATACATTTCATAATAGAATTTTGGAACAAAATATCTTCCACATTTTTATTCATTGAAGGCCAGAAATAATAACCAAGTTGTCAATTCATAGAGGCAATTAGTAGCAGAGTCTAGTCTACAATCTAGGACTTCCAATGCTCATTTCAAGTCTTCCTTTATAAGACTAATGAAAAGGTGCAATTCACTTTTGGAGAGAAAGGCAATATTTAATTGTGTGAAATTTGTAACAGGAATATGGGAGAGAACTGTTCAGACAGAAAGATGTCACAAGATATATGAGGAAGAAACCTATATGCAATCAAGTTGAATATATAGGCATAAATTATATTCCCAGCACAAGAATTTTGAGCCATTGAGTCAAGGTCCAAGCTTGTCAAACAATGTACAGCCTGTATATTGGTGAAGAAGCCTTTGGGACTGGTTCTTAGGTTCAAAGAAGTCTTTTGGACTAATTGTTAAGCTCACAGGACATGGCATAATCACTTATTAAATGGGAAAGTCGATGAAAGTTATCCAAACTTTTGGATCATAGGGACTTCAGACAGATAGGGAATTTACCTTAAGTAAGACAGGACTAAAATACATAAGTCTTAATATGGAATAATAGTTTGTCGTGAGCATAAAAGAATACATCTTAATGCAGCAAGAGTAATGAACTTGGATTACTACACAATCTGGCTCCTAGGAAACATATTCTAAATTCTGGAAGTGCCAGGCTTCCATCTGTCAACCACAAAGACTGGTGCAATTACTAACAGAGAAAATACTCCTATATATTTGGAGTGCCAGCAGCAGAGGCAGTAAGGAGGGAGAAAGGAGCACAGTGGAGCTGCTTAGAAGGCAGAAGAAGTAATGATACTATAAGTCACTGCCTTCTACTGCAAAAGAGATGGAAAGGACTGATTTCCATTGTGTTGTCCAAGTCTTTAATCACAGGCAGATACAGCTGGGCTATAAGTAACAGTACCATGGGTGGGTCTTCAAATTAACGCACTCTGCTATTATACTTAAAGATGAGGGTAATGGAGTTAAGCATTAGGAACATCTATACCAAATGTATCACACTAGCACTCTTTTCAAGATGGGTTTCATTTTTTTTCTTTTTTTTATTTTCTTACAAGGGCAGGCACCAGGAATTGAACCGAACCCAGGTCTCCGGCATGGCAAGCAAGAACTCTCCCACTGCGCCACCATTGCCCGCCCAAGATGGGTTTCATTTTAAGCATATGCACATGAAAATTTTTAAAGATGAGTCAATATCTCAAATGTTAAGGGATTTTCCATATTTTCTTTGTTTTTCTTTTTTTTTTGTCTTACTAATAATAGGACATTCAAGTGATTTAATAATTTCTTTAATAATAAATACATACTTTGAAAGCAAAATTTGAGGATGTACATATTTGGCATGAATTCTGTTGTTATTCATGACAAGCAAGTATTTAGCATTCCTTATTAATTTAAATAGGAATTTACCTTAAATCTTATTTAATGGGAAGATCTTTGGCAGTTATAAAAATAATGAATAATTAACAATTTTATGGTGAGATAGGGAAAATAAGCACAAATCTCACTATATCACTTTATCCACAATGGCTTGTTAAACGAGAAAAGAAAAACAATGTACATGAATTATTGCAATTTTATTTCTCCTTACAGGGTCATATTTTCACTAAAAAATGAATGAATATTCAGTAAAAACTAATGACCTTGGGGAAAATGCATATAATTGTCCTGGGTCTATTTCTAGAAGGAGAAGTTTTAAATCTTCTAAGGTATATGTTGTTCATAATTATCTGGTGATTTTTCTCCATGTATTTTTTTAAGTTGAACTTTAATAATATTTAAATATTTTATAAAATACTTCACAAATAGCTAAACAAGAGATGGAATAAGCATTTAGACCATTGTGGCCTAGGGTATTTCTTCCTGTTTTCTTTTTAGTAGTAGAAGTCTAAACTTCTATTGTGATAAATATGATCATTTATTGAAAAATCACTTACCTCAAACATCCTTTAGTTTGCTCATAGAGGAATAAATGTATAGGAATAAATTGATATTACATATTTGGCATGTTCTGATTAAAAATGAGATCTGGGTATTTTATCATGGAAATAACTAAGCAAAACTTGGATTGACCAAAAACCCTGATTACACTACTGACATTATGTTTGGGATAAAAGAAATCAGTTGAGATTTTTTAAAATGTCTGATTATATGCTTAATTATTCTTTGAATTTAAGATGAGTCTCTTATAAACAGCATATAGTTGGGGAATGCTATTTTATCCCTTCTACCAATCTCTACCTTTTGACTGGAGGGTTTAACTATTTACTTTTAAAGTAACTACTGATAATGCAAGACTTTCTTCTGCTATTTTGCTATTTGGTCCTTTAATCATACATTTTTTACCTCAGTTGTTCCATTAATGCCTACTTTCATATTAATTTGAATTTGTGTATTGTATCATTTTGAGGCCCTTCTCATTTATTTCTGTATATATTCTTCATTTATTTTCTTTGCGGTTATCACTGGGCCTTAATTTAACATCCTAAATCTGATATCACATTTTATTTGATACTGAAAACTTCAATAGTTTCCATATACACTGTCCCTATACTCCTCTGTTCCCCCACCTTTTTGTTGTACTTGTTAAAAATTATGTCTTTTTACATTGTATGTCCCAATCTATAGATTTATCATTACTTTTTATATATTTGCATTTTAGAACCCGTAAGGAGTATAAGTGGAGATACATACTATGCTGGTTTGAAGCAGTTATGCACTCCACGAAAGGTCATGTTCTCTTTTTTTATATGTTTATTTTCATTGACAAATCTTCACACACATTCAGTCTATGCTTAGTGTATAATTAATGGCTCACAATATCATCACATATTTGTGTATTCATCACTGTGATCATTTTTAGAACATTTGCATCACTCCAGAAAAAGAAATAAAAAGAAAAAAGAAAAAAATTCATACATCCCAAACCACTTACCCCATCCTCATTGACCACTAGTATTTCAATCTACCCAACTTATTTTACCCCTTACCCCCTATTATTTATATATTTTTCATCCATATTTTTTACCCATCTGTCCATACCCTGCATAAAAGGAGCATCAGATGCAAGGTTTTCACAATCATACAGTCACTTATATCTTTATACAATCATCTTCAAGAATCAAGGCTACTGGGATACAATTCAACAACTTCAGGTACTTCCCTCCAGCCACTCCAATAACCACAAACCAAAAAGGGATGTCTATATAATACATAAGAATAACCTCCAGGATAAATTCTCAATTCTGTTTGAAATCTCTCAGCCACTGAAACTTTATTTTGTCTCATTTCTCTCTTCCCCCTTTTGGTCAAGAAGGCCCTCTCAATCTCATGATGCTGGATCCCACCTCATCCTGGGAGTTCTATACCATACTGCCTGGGAGATTTAGACCCCAGGAGTCATATCCCATGTAGGGAGGGAGGGCAGTGAGTTCACCTGCCAAGCTGGCTTATAGAGAGAGAGAGGCCACATCTGAGCAACAAAAGAGGTGCTCTGGGGGTGACTCTTAGGCATAATGATAAGTAGGCTTAGCTTATCCTTTACAGGAATAAATTTCACGGGGCAAACCCCAAGATCAAGAGTTCAGTCTATTGCCTTGGTTACCCCCACTGCTTGCAAGAATATCAGAAATTCTCTGAATGGGGAAGTTGAGTATTTCCTCCTTTCTCCCCAGTTCCCCAGAGACTTTGCAAATACTTATTTATTCACTGCCCAGATTACTGTGGGATATATCAGGGCCTCACACTAACCAGAACAAACCAACAAAAATCTCACACCTATTCAAGATTCCATGTACTTATGGTGTTCAACTAAACTGGCCATACAAGTTAAATTAGGTGATGTGTCACCCAAAATATAAATTTTGCACCAAATAATCATCTCTCCCTTTGGTCTCATACAAAAGTTAAAGTTTTAAAATATAGATGATATCATCCTTTACCTTGTATTCAAATCCACCACAGTCCTATCCAGATCAGCTTCGTTCATATCTCCAGTCGAAGTCTGATGCCTGTTTCAACTTTTTAAACAGTTCCTGTGTGGGGTACTGCTGATTTTTATAGCTTCAGAGCTCTAACTCTGAATCTCAGGTATCAATAAATACCCAAAGTTTCTAGGTTATATGCAAACATCTCAGCATCTCAGAATTTAGAAATAACAATTACAATTCCTGAGTATATATCTAGGATCCTTTATGATAGGCCCCAACCTGATAACCCATGCTCTCGACTTCAGTTCACTGTCTCTCATTCATTTTTGAAAGACTGTCTTCAAAATTCTTGATTGGCAATTGTTTTTCCTCAGTGCTTTAAATATTTTGACCCACTTCTTTCTTGCCTCCATGGTTTATGATAAGAAATTACCATTTAATAATACTGAGATTCCCTTGGTATATAACACATTGCTTTTCTCTTACAGCTTTCAGACCTCTCTCCTTTTGTCCTGGACATTTAACAGTTCAACTACTATGTATTTTGCAATGGTTCTTTTAGAGTTTATCCTGTTTATGCTTCACGGGGAATCTTGAATTTACATATTCATGTATTTCATTAAATTTGGAAATTTTCTGCCATTATTTCTTTGAATTTTCCTTCTGCCCCTTTCTCTCTTTCTCCTCTTTCTGGGACACCCATAACACATATATTGGCATACAACATGCTGTCTCACAGATCTCTTAGGTCATGTTCACTTTTTAAAATTCTTTTTTCTTTCTTCTCTTTGGCCTGAATCATTTCAGCTGTCTTGTCTTAAACTGCACTGATTCTTTCTGCCAGCTCCAAGTGCTGCTGAAACCCACTAGGGAATTTTTCATTTCAGTTATTGTTGTCTTTAACCCTAGCATTTTTGCTTGGGTTCTTCTTGAAATTTCCTTATCTCTTTATTGATATTCTTGTATTGTTCATTCAATATTTTCCTGCCTTTAGTTCTTTCTGCATGTTTTCCTTTATCTTCTTTAACATATTAAGGATCATTTTCATAAAAGTCTTTCTCCAATGTGTCCAAAGCCTGGTCTTCTTTGATGGTTTCTGGGTATATCTCTTTGGATGGACCATTATTTCATGTTTCTTTGTTTTTCTTTTAATTTCTGGTGTATCCTTTATATTTTAATATTTTAAAGTGTGAACTCTAGGATTTAGTCCTTGAGTTTTCTCTTCCTTAAATTTGTATCCAGCTATTGATATGACAGAGATTTCCTTAAGTGCCAGGAGCTAACTAGAAGAAAAGAAAATCTCTATGAACACCTTTCACAACTTTTGCAAATTGACTCTGTGCTTTCTGTGACTCTCCAGAGTTTAGCACTCCTATTAAGATGATCAGCCTGAGATGAAGTGAAGTGCAGGGTCTGCTCCATCTTTTTGAACCTGGTCTTGTCCTGGGCTTCTGCTTACACATGGAATTCATGCAATTACAGGATTCAAAATGCCCCCTATATTCCCTATGAATTCTCATCCTCCAGGGTGAGAAATACAGGTCTGTTCTATTTCTTAAAGCACGTAATTCTTTGACTTAATTGTTTATTACACTGCTTGAACTGTCCTCATGCTGCTTCTACCAGCAGAACAAGATCTGAGAGAGAGAGCCAGAGATGAGTTTCCTGGTTCAGGATTTCAGGTTGTTACCCGGTGATTGACACTGACAGACAGGCACCCCAGAATGCACATAGGGGACATGCTGTTCCCTCCAGATTAGGACCAGGTACCCACAATAGGAGTGCAGATTGGCTCCACACTGCACCAGGGTAACAATGGGAGAAGGACCAGCAAGAGCACTATGAGTTTCCCCAACCATTTTTTTAGATCACTTTTTCTTGATTTGGCACTTGTCTGGTTACCTCAATCCTTTGTTTTCCAGAATTCAGAGGAAGTTGGCTCAGCCCATTTTTGCTAGTTGTTTGAATATTTCATGGTTTATGCCAGTTTATGAAGTATGGATTTTTAATATTTGTATCTCTGGACTGAGCAATTGAGAACGCATATGCAAAATATTGTTTGTTCCACTTCAAGTCCTACATTTTAGCCTACTTTTAAAGGTCGGTTTGTTTTCCGCAAAATATTATATATTGAAATCTAGAACTTTTTCATGTTTTTTTTTTTCCATTCCCTAAACTTTACCCAACCCCATTTTTGGGCTCTTCACACCAATATTCTCTTCTATTTTAGGTATTTAGGAAAATAGTTTTTAATACAGATGTGAGATAATTATTTGGCACAGGGTTGCCTTCTTGGAAATGTTTTCTAACATACCTTCCTTTCCCTAATACCACCAGTTTGAGAAAAATTATCCTCCTCAATAATCACTGTGCATTTTTCTGATTTTAGCCCTTTTAACATTTTGTTACAATAATTGATTTTATCTGTTTCCCCCACTAGTTTATGAGTTCATTGAAAGAAGCTATTGTTACTTATCTACCTCCAAGTAGCCAGCATCTAGCATTTTGTCTGGTATTGTATGAATAACTCAATTCAAATTTGAAATAATGAAGAAATGAGTAAAAGACCCGGCTACAAATGGAGAAAATAATGGGAAGCCACATTTTTCACAAGAAGTACCTAGAAAGAGAATATTTAATCATTTCTCATGTCTGCACTCTTTACAGAGACAAAAATGGACTAATTAATGATTCAGTCTTACCTGTTAAGATTTTTTTATACCTTCAAAACATTTCTTGGAACATGCCACCTAATTTATAGCTGGATGTAATAGAAGGGTTTCAATCATTGTGTTGGTTGGGAAAATGGAGATTAAGATTTCCCTATCAAAGGGTCTTACTAAGATAAATGCACTGTGATTTTTGTTGTTGTTTAAGTCTTTTCAAGTTTTTTTGTCACCATCATACACAACAGAGTATGTAGTAGGTAACTATTTCATCAATGACATGTTTTTAATGCTCAAATAAACTGGAGAAACATAAGGAAATCAATTTGTAAATTTATAATTCATGACTCAGGCTAGAACATTATCCTTGTTTACAGCTATTTCTTTATGATGCTAATTAATTGGTACTATCAGAGGGCATGTAATGATTATTTTTGGTTTCTGCCTGTTGATTCCAATAAAACAGAAGTTGAGCACAATGAGGTTTCACTACTGGATTGTCAAAACACAGCATAGTGGCTTAACATCGGCGGGGGCTGGAGGAGGGCGGTGCCGCTGTTTGTGGGCGAGCTCGGCAGCGGCAGGTCCCGCAGCAGCTGCATGGGACAGCTGGCGTGCGTTGATGGTGGGCGTCCCTGAAGCGGCTGCCTTCCAGCCAAGCAGGTAATGCAAGTGAACATCAAAAGCCTAAGAAATTATGGACTTCTGGGAAGGTGGCCAAATAGAGTAGCTGGAGCTTAACCCTACTCCACAGAAAAGTTAGAGAAGGGACAGGAGGGCAGCTGAGGTGGCAATTCGGGAATGCAGCTGACCTGGAAGAGCCTTCTGCACCATAGGCGGCAGCCCTGGTTGCACAGGTGGAGGAACTGAGGCAGAAAGCTGGAGCCTGGTGCGGAGGTGCAGAGCCACGGAGCCTGCAGGAATGCACCAATGGGAGCCCAAGACTAGGAAGTAAGCCAGACAGTGTTCCTTGGACATGCTACCCCTCACCAGCACAGCCCTGTGACCTGTAACTCACCCCATACCCCACGCACAGGAACCCCATCATCCCATCATCTGCTCCATTCCCCGCACTCCACGTGTCCCCACCCCATCAGCTCCCAGTGCAGGTAGCAGCTCCACACCCCCACCCTGAGTGCAGCCCAACTCATCTCTCCTGTATCCCTCCAGAGCACTGCCTCCCCCTCCATGTTCCCTTCAGGCTGTTGCCAGAGCATAAATGCTGTGGGCACTGACCTCCATACCTAAGCTGCCGCCCCACCCCAGCAGCCCATAGTGTCACACAGCCTCACTCCAACCCTGCCTGAGCTCTGTGCATCAGTTTACGGCACTCCCAAACCCACACATGCGCACAGGCCCCCAACACGTCATTCAGCTCTGGAAACCACACTTTACAGCAATCCTAGAACTTCGAATGCACAGGCTCTCAGCCACACTTCCCAGCTCTGAGAAAGTACAGATCTGTGCAGCCTGGTTGCATCTGCCCACAATCCACAAAAGCATAACACCGACCTGCTGCCACAGCTCTAGGTATGCACACAAAGGGGCCCCTGCCTTAGACCAGCACACACCAGGGTTATGCTCCCCAGACTGGTGCACCCGCACAGCTACACCCTCCCTGGCTGCTGGGCTCCCACATTCACAAGCATCAGCATAACTTCCCCAGCCTGCGCCTATACCTGCCCTGAAACAAATCACCACACTGAGCGCCCACCCTGTGCCCTGCTCCCTGCTGTACAATCATCCGGCAAACACAAGACCTTAGACTACAGAAAGAAATCAACTCCCAAAGTAAATCAATCAAGATATTTACATGGCACAAAGACTGCAGAAGAACACTAAGCATATAACAATAAAGACAGATAGAGCCCTGCCTAACGACCAAATTAAAACACCAGAGGAGACACAGATGCTGGAACAACTAATCACAGAAGTTCATACAACTCTACTTATAAAATAAGTGGGATAGCAAATGACATAAAAGGAGATTAAGAAGACAGAGGAAGAGGAGACTGAAAGTCTTCCCCCTAAGATCAAATACAAGACAAAGATGCCCACTGTCACCACTACTATTCAACATCGTGCTAGAAGGTCTAGCTAGGGTAATCAGGCAGGACAAAGAAATAAAAGGCATCCAAACTGGAAAGAAGAAGTAAAACTCTCATTAATTTTAGATGACATGATACTATACTTGGAAGATCCTGAGAAATCTATAGCAAAGTTACTTGAGCTAATAAACAAATTCAGCAAGGTGGCGAGATTATAAAATTAATGTGCAAAAATCAGTAACATTTCTATACACAAGCAATGACCTAGATGAGGAGTCAGTTAAGGAAAAAAATCCATTCAAAACAGCAACTGAAAGAATAAAATACTTAGGAATGAACTTAATTAGGGATGTAAAGGACTTGTACACAGAAAACTACATAACATTGCTAAAAGAAATCAAAGTAGATCCAAATAGGTGGAAAGACATTCCCTGCTCATGGATAGGAAGGCTAAATATAGTTAAGATAGCAATTCTCCCCAAATTAATCTATAGATTCAGCACAGTACCAATCAAAATTGCAACAACCTACTTTGAAGATTTGGAAAAGCTAACTACCAAATTCATCTGGAAGGAAAAGAGACTCCAAATAGCTAAAAGTATCCTAAAAGAAGAAGAATGATGTAGGAGGATTAATACTCCCTGACTTTAAAACCTATTTACAAATCCACAGTGGTCAAAACAGCATGGTACTGGGACAAAGATAGCAGCATTGACCAATGGAATCAAATCAAGAGTGCAGAAATAGACCACCAATCAATGGCCAACTGATTTTTGACAAGTCCCCCACATCCTCTGAACTGGGACAAAATAGTTTTTTCAATAATTGGGCATGGAAGAACTGGATATCAATAGCCAAAAGAATGAAAGAGGACCCTACACAAAAATTAACTCAGAGTGGATCAAACACCTAAACGTAAGAACTAGCACCATAAAGCTTCTAGAAGAAAATATACAGAAACATGTTCAAGACCTAGTATTAGGAGGTAGCTTCCTAAACTTTACACCCAAAGCACAAGCAACAAAGGAAAAAAAATAAATAAATGAGCACTCCTCAAAATCAAAAGCTTCTGCACCTCAAAAGACTTTGTCAAAAAGGTGAAGAGGCAGCCAACTCAATGGAAGAAAACATTTGGAAATTACATATCGGACAAAGGTTTGATTTCCTGTGTATATAAAGAAATCATACAACTCAACAACAAAAGGACAAACAACCCAATCATCAAATGAGCTAAAGATATGAATAGGCATTTTTCTGAAAAGCAAATACAGATGGCTCAAAAGCAATGAAGAGATGCTCATTTTCATTGGCTAAAAAGGAAGTGCAGATCAAGACTACAATGAAATACCACCTCACACCATAAGAATGGCTGCTATTAAACAAACAGGAAACTATAAATGTTGGAGAAGATGTGGAGAAACTGGGGCACTTACGCACTGCTGGTGGGAATGTATAATGGTGCCACCACTATGGAAGACTGTTTGGCGGTTCCTTAGGAAACTAAATATTGAGTTGCTCTATGTCCCAGCAATAGCACTACTTGGTATATACCCAGAAGAGCTGAAAGCAATGACGCAAATAGACATTTGCACACTGATGTTCATAGCAGTGTTACTCACAATCGCCAAAAGATGGAAACAAACCAAATGCCCATTAACAGACCAGTGGATCCACAAAATGCGGTATATACATATGATGGAATATCATGCAGCAGTAAGACAAAATGACGTCCTGAAGCACATGACAAGATGGATGAGCTTGGAGGATATAATGCTGAATGAAATTAGCCAGACAGAAAAGGATAGATTCCACTTTTATGACCAGCATAAAGGTGTCTGAAGGATGCACTGACAGAGAAGTAGATTGGTGATCGATGGTGTACACTTATGAAGGAAGGTTGCACTGCTACAAAAAGGAACAAAGTCGTGAGGCATGCAATGCTGTGAATGAATATGTGGGACATTTAGTGAGACAAAATAAGCCAGAAACAAAAATTAACAATGGTGTGGTCACCTTTAGAAAATGCTTATAAGAAAACAGAGGCCTAAATTGTAAGCTTTTAGAGCAGACACATTAAGTCCAGAATGGTGATTATTATTTTTGGATTTTAAGAGGCTGTTATATATATATAACCTGATATTTAGAGATAAGAAGGAAGTCGAACAGGTTGGGGTTAAAGTAATTCAGAACATAGGGGTAAGGAAGACAGTGTCTATAGTTTAGAACCACACATACTCTTTGAGACCAATGGAAGAAAGGTTTATTTGAACTGTAACTGAAATTTTCTGTAGTGCATAATCTAATTCAACCTATCTGTATATCTCATTTGAACAACTGAAACACAGGGAGCACAGAATAAGAAAGGTCCTTTAAACCTGTATAGAGTATTGTAATGCCTGGAAACATCCTAGAGTATATTTAAGCAGATAATCAAAAAGTATTGGCAAAGTCCCCTGAGGGAGGAGAGAAAGACTATGGAACTATTAAACCTTACCATCAGGGAATCCCCTGATACTATGTCAAACTTAAGGGACACTCAAATCAATAGGCCATGCCCTCGATCATGAGGCTTACTCTTGTGAAGCTTATGTAGGTAGCGGAGAAACTTAGACTACCTATAGGCATGCCTAAGAGTTCCTTCTGGAGGACCTCTATTGTTGCTCAGATGTGGCAATTCTGTAAGTGAAATCATTGCCCTCCCCCCTATGTGGGACACAACATCCAGGGGTGAAAGTCTCCCTGGCAACATGGGAGATGACTCCCAGGGATGAATCTAGACCTGGCACCATGGAATCAACAATTCCATCCTGACCAAAAGGGGAAAAGAAGTGTAATTAATAAAGTATCAATGGCAGAGAGAGTTCAAATAGAGTCGAGAGGCTACTCTGGAGGTTGCTCTTACACAAGCTTCAGGTAGACCTTGCTACCTATCATAACCTGCCAACCCCAACCAGGATCATTCCAGTCAATCCTAAAGTATGCCCAGGGCAATATATAAGATTCCACAAGGGTTCCATGCACTAGAATAACTTTCCAGAAACCTACAACCTCCAGATGGGTCCCTGGTCCAGATTAAGTCCTAAAAGCTCTCCAGAACATCAGATAGTTCCATCTCCCTACCCCATATTAGTGACATACCCTTCCAATATCAAAAATTTAGAATTGCCATAGCCCAAACAACCAGAAAGAGAGGTTTGGA
This sequence comes from Myrmecophaga tridactyla, assembly GCA_004026745.1. NCBI lineage: Eukaryota > Metazoa > Chordata > Mammalia > Pilosa > Myrmecophagidae > Myrmecophaga > Myrmecophaga tridactyla. The sequence continues at coordinate 74,668 of PVIY010007011.1, forward strand.
AAGATCAAAGGTGATGGAGTTATACCAAGAAGATAGGATTTAGCAAATGAATATGAACGCTGAATCATTAAATTGATATCTCTTTTAGTCTCCAGTATTTTAGAGCAGCTAGAAGTAAAAACCTAAAATTGTGAAATTGTAACCATGTCAAAATCTGAAATATGTTCTACAACTAATTGTGGTGCTGTGCTTTAAAATTTATAGCTTTTTTTTTGTATATATGTTATTTTTCACAAAAAAAAAGAAGGGAAAAAAGATGATTGTGATGGTAAAAAAGTATTTAACTCTAGCCTCCTGTATTCTGGAGCAGCTAGAAGGAAAAATATGAGGATTGTATGGTAGCTCACAACAAACTCTGGGATCTGTCCTGTAACCACTTGTTGAAGAGTGCTTTGAAAACTTGCTTTTTTATTTCTTTGCTTTGTATATATGTTATACTATACAATAAAAAAAGTTAAAAAAAAAAAAAACAAGGGCACTCCTTTACCTGACTTCTTTCAGAAACGGTCCATGTCCATGAGGAAAATAGGCCTGGAGGCCAAAGAGAAAAACGTAAAGGCATTGGATATATTCATTATCTTGATTATGATGATGGTCTCACCTATATATATATGAATGTTAGAACTTAACTAAATGTATACTTTAAATATGTGCAGTGGTTGTATGCCATTACACCTCAATAAAGTTGTAACAAAAAAAGCAAAAAAAAAAAAACAAAACCCAGCGCAATGTTATTAAAGAAGCTGAGGTTAATTATGCATTATTCTAAATCAAGCACTTAGAGTAGCTAGAGTTTAGCTCATGAACACATTCATGAATACTGTTTGATATTAAAGCACTAAATTATCACGTAAATTTCTAAAGCTCTATTTACTTGGATGCTTTTAAGGGAGTAGGGGATAAAAAGAATATTTGTGAGATCAAAATACAAGCAACTTTTAAACTCATCATGTGTGTAAATTTGCTTATTTATTCAGGAATAGAAAAATCATATTAGAAAATCATTAATCAATGTTGGAATTAGCACTGTTTTAATAGTTTATTCAAATCTTTGTGGGAATAAACTACTCTGTAGTTAATCATACTCTTTTTCACATTTTTTTTGTAATATATGATAAGACTCTGGAAAGGTTATATTAGCTTAGCATTTTTACATACTTTCAATACTTCTTTATAAGCCAAAATCAATGGCCATGTATTTTCTCAGTTTACTAATTAATTGGGTTCAAGGGATTGCTGAAGTAGCATAAATACAGGGTGACCAATGAAATTCGAATTTCTGATATATATGTTTGTAGTATTTGGGATATATTTATCCTAAAGAAAACTATTGGTTGTTTATCTGAAATTCAAATTTAACTGAGAATCCTGTATTTTTATTTGCTAAATCAGGGAACCCTATTTATAATAGGGTGGATTATAATAAAATGAGATATTTACTAAGTATTTTCTTCCCTTTTGAGTGCCCAACTACTCTCATAAAACTGTGAACATCAAATCCACAATGCCAGACAGGTAGCCTGAGATTCAGTATATAAGAAACTGTCTCAGTGCCTTCAGAATATTTCAAAATTCTTGGTCCTACTATTAGTCAGGAGGAGAAGAAAAAGAAGTGAATCTGTGGTTATGAAGAGATAACGTCATTTGCTTTTCGATGAGGCTGTTGAAACCTTTTCCATGAGGTTTAATGAAATGTATTAGAAATTTCTGCTAAAATGCTACAGTTAGAACCTCTCTCAATTCTGTATTACCCATGAAGGAGTGTTGATTAGATTAGTAATTGATGTCTCAAAAGCAATATAAGCACCGGAAGACAGTGAACTAATTTTGGTCTCATGATCAGGTAAAGCCTAAAATTGTGCTTTAAAACAAGTTTCTTATTTCTCACTGTTTTATCATGTGACTGGGATCAACTAGGAATCTTACCACGGGGATAGACTTTCTCATAGCATGGTAGATTTTGGATGGTCAGACTTCACACACGGTGCTGGCATCTCCCTGAACAAGTATTCCAAGAGGGTCTTGTAACATATCCTTGAAAGTTGCATAGTATCAATTTCACTGCATTCTTTTGGTGAAATTTAGCCATATTACCAGTCCTAATTAAAAGGGAAGAAAATAAAGACGTTTAAATATCCTAAAGCATGACTCACCAGGTGATCATTTTTGATACCAGAATAGTAAGTGTTAGAAAAATAATTGTCCACCTGCAATTAACAAAACACCACAATTATTTTTATAGATGAAGTTAAACTAAAGACATGTTCACAAAAACAGAAACCAAGGCACCTATCGGATTCCCAGTAGAAGAAATTTAAAACAAGTACTTTGGCTAGAAAAAAATAATCCCAGATGGAAATACTGTGATACAAATAAGAAAAATGAGCAAAAAGATTAATAAGTTTTTCAATAAACCAATTAAGCATTGGCTGAGTAAATCAATGATAATAATGTCTAATATGTGAAATTCAACCAATAAAAATAATATAAATATAAATACTGGGAAATAAAGTTACGTTATATGTGACTGGATTTTTAAAATGAAAAGTTCTAGGTGATTATATTTTTCAAGAAAAAGGAAAGATATTGGTTAACTTTAGAGTTAACCTTAACTTATTTAAAAAAATTTCTAGAAATAAAAAACTCACATGTTATGATACTATGAAAAAATAAATCAAATGAAAGAATGCTATGCAACTCTTGGTGCCAAAATCTGACAATAAGAACCTAATAAATGAAAGGTATAAGTTAACAATAGTAAATATGTTTTAGGCCTCATATGGACCTAATTCACTGGTAATAGGCAGCTGAAAGTATTATGTAAATAATGATAACTTCATTTGCTTTCACCCACTATGATATCATATCTGCCATGAATACAAGTGGCTGTACAGATGATGGTGCTTTCCATCCTTGGTATAAATAAATCTTATCAAATAATATAGAAGTTAAATCTCAAATATCATCAGAATAGATTTTAAGACTGCAAAAGAAAAATATCATCCACTATGATTTAGATGCATTGACTCCAGTAATCAAAGTTGGTTTTATCTTGGAAAATCTATTCATTTAATTTTTCACATCAATAGACTAAAGAGAAAATCATATAAGCATCTCAACTGATGGTAAAAATTAAATACATAAATAAATATATATGTGTGTGTGTGTATGTATATATGACTCCCTGCAATATATATGTATGTATGTATATATATATGTATATATATATATACATACACACACACACCTAGTAAAGCACTCTTAAAATTAGTAATGGACTCCTCTTTCCTTAGTGTGATGAATATTTTGCCATACATTCATAGCCGACATCATATTTTATGGTAAAACACTAGTGACGTTACCACTGACTGCATGCATATCTTTTATTTTTGTTTTAATTTTTTGTTTTTTTTCATTTTAGAATTCTATGGAATGTGAATGACATAAAATTAAGTTGTTTATTTCTTGGAATTAAAAAAATACAGGATTGTTATTATATTCAATTAGGTAATTAACAGCTGTGGCAACTTCCATACCTGAGCAGGCATTGGTATGGGATGGGTAAACTGAGCATTCCTGCAATACAGAGTCATTGCAGGGACAAATGCAAATCAACAGAGCCTAAATGAAGTGGAAGCAAGTAAAATGGATTAAAATTAGACTCGAAATGCAAAGCAATTCTTCCCTACATACACACAGATTTTGCCAAGAAAGTCTATAGAAGAGAAGCCAAAAAAGCAGAGGGAAATTGCATAGTCCTGTACATTCTCATGGTGCTTGATTTCAGGGCTCTGCCAGAGCCTGGAAATCTGTGGTCCACAAAAACATATCTCAGACTGCTGCCTGATACCCTCCAGCTAAAATACTAGTAAGTCCAATACCAAATTCTAACAAGGTGTGGGAAGTTTGGAACTGAGCTAATCACTGTAAACTCAAACTAATAAAAGGCACACACCCCAGTGTCAGCTCAATTTGACTTGAAGAATCAGAATAAACAGCCCATCTGCCTGTTAGAGGAAAGAGCTTGTTATATTTGAAAAATAAGTAAACAAATATTGTTCTAAAATATTACTGCATTGCAAACTACCCCTAAACTTCATGGCTTAAAACACCAACAAATTTATTATATGTTGCAATATAGTAACGTAAATTTTGGCATAAACTGGGCTCAAGAGCCTTTTATGGATGATAAATGTAAAAGATTTTTAAAGGAATTTGCAAAACTCTCTAGGTTCATGCACAAAAGCACAGTCATACTTTTGCTTTCACAAAATTCTTTGGCATGCCTAATTAGTATATTAAAAATCTATTACCAGTTTGACTTGTGAATCTCAACTCATTGATGAGAAGAAAATGTTTTATTTTTCTAAGAACTGCTACTGATGACTTTTCTTCAACTTTCCCTTTCCTGCTGGTTGATGGTCCCTTAATGATCTTAGCCAGAATCCATAAAATTTTAGTTATTTTAGTCATGAAAGTAATTATTAAATTATGTTAGTATTTTGTCATTTAAGGAATTAAACCAAGTATCGTTTTCATTGAATACTTCAATTTCATATTTGATCCAAGAAGCTCCTTTGTTCCCATTCCCAAAGCCATTAAGCTGATCGCCCCAGCTTTGGGGTTGGAGAGGGCAGCAGTTTGCTGTCTTACATCACCCTCTTCCTTCTACTATTTCCCACATCTTCTGGAAAGGATGCAAAGACGTTTCTTTGTAATAATCCTTGTTGGACAGGACAATGCAATGTGAATAGCCCCAAGCCCCACATATCAAGGATGATGAAGGTGCTGTTAATTGTCTGGTTTTTCTGCCTGAGACCGACCGGCTCTTTGTTTTTCCTGTAATTCTGGTGCCCTAATGCTGTCTCTATCCTAGGGATTAATTTGCTAGTTCTTCAATGCACTGGATCCTAACCCTGCATAGACTCTTGGTATGGGAAAGCCACTTGAAAGGCAATCTCTCTTTTCTGCCCCACTCCCAACCTTGCAATGGGCTGTCCTCCTCACAGACTTTTGCAGCTGGCGTCCTTTTCCAGTAGGTGGCCCTCTCGGAGGCCCTGGCGAGAATGAGTAAAGCCCTATAATTATCCAAAGCATCTACTGCATGCATGAGAAAGGAGACAATTACCTTTGTTAGTCAGTTGAGGGGATCTAAAACCTAATCTCGTTCAAACCCTAAGGGGCTGAATCTCTGCCCCTTCTTTCCTGATCCTCCTATGTGCTGGAAGAAGAGACTGAGCTGTTTTAGTGATTCAGCAATTTCCTTATAAGAGGGTATCATTTGTTGGAGCACAGGAAAGATATGCTACAGGCACTTCTATTGAAGAGGTTGGAAGGAAAAAAGATGGGATGGTAATGGCTGCAAACCTGTATTTCTTAAAAAAAAACACATTTTCTCACTCTTGGTCTGCCTATTATATCTCTTGATAGTAAGGTTCACCAAAAAATTTTTTAGCCTTCCTTCTTATACTTGGGAGTATAAGAGTCTTCTATGAAGAATCTTGTATTCTCTGATTCTGGAACATACAGAAATGTTGCTGTATCTCCACTTTATCCTTGTCTTATTTGAGCTAGCCACCCACCCTCACCCCCTGAAACTCTAGGTCTCAATTAATAGGTACTGTAACTGTATAACTTTACCTATTATACTATAAATGTAAATAAGTATAGCCCTGAGTTAGGGATTTATGAAAGTAGAGGTAGGTTATCCATGGGACTTGCAGTCCTCTGCAATCATGTATAAGCCCAAAATGTATGCAAACCTGTAACTTAGAGCATTTCATGGTGTCAGGGATGATATAGGGACATTGTTCCAAAAGAGATGTATGCCTAATGTTTCTTTTGAGCCATTTTCAGTTGCATAGTTGACATTTCAGCATAAACAGAATATTCAACATATCATGAAAGGTGCAAATTAGGATCAGTAATAGTCTGGCATGAAATACATTAATATCATTTTCTGAAGTTATGATTCCATACCAAAGCCTCTAGAGAAAGACAAAGAAAGAGCTACATAATTACACAAAATACAGGCATCTTACAACTGCTTCCTATGAAGGCTCTTAAAATGATTGCTTTACATGTGAATATTTTAGTTGTTGTAACTATCTAATTAGAAATACTTAGATGTAATAAATTAAAAAGTTTATTCAACCTACTGCAATTTTGGAATAAATTACACTAACAGTTGAGGAAAGGAGAAGTATTCAGAAGTTGAAATCAAAGTGAAAGAAAGCATACTATTTTTAGTTTTGGAGTATTTTCTAAACTTCTCAGACAGATTGTCATCACCATACCTGTGACTCTAAGGAACATGGTAGGTTTTCTCATTGTCACAGAGTAGAAAAGTGGTTTTCTGGTAGCAACACTAGCATTTCTGCCATCTCTTAATACCAAATTTGACACAAATGGAACATAACATCCTATAATTTTCCAAAAAGTAACGCCAGAGATGTGACACCATCTTAAATTACTGTCAGCTCTAATCCCTGTATTGATGGCTTGCTGCTGAGAGAGGCAAAGCTGGAGATGAAGTTCTCTCATGAAGACTGCATGGGACCTTTGTCAATATTTGGAATTCTGGGAGTTTTCAACAACTCATTATCACAACAAAAAAATGAAACAAGACAAAACAGAGACATTTGAATTCTAAATATTTTTGTTTCTTTTCTTAGAAAGTGAAATCTACAATTATTCAGATACTGTGAAGTATATTTTTCTTAGACACATTCCTAGGGTCATAAAGAATAGGTAGCTAAAATTCCATTGCAATTGGTTTATTGTATTTGCATATTGAATTCCATCATAGCAGACCTTATCTTTCATATATATTTCTATAAAATACAACTAATTACAAAGCACATTGTCTGTATCCTTCCGTCTTCATTCCATCTCAAAAATAGCCTTGTAAGATGAATGGTACAAGTAAGAAACTGAAAGTCATAAAAGTTATTCATTTTTATCCAGACCACACAGCTGGAGACCACTTGAAACTAGATCCACTTCAAGTTTAATGCCATTTCCACTGTACCATTGTTGTCTCCACAGAGCTGAAAGGACAAAGGATGAAGTGGTTAGGAACATACCTCTCAAGGTTTCAACAAAAGCTCATAGGACACAGATTTTGAAAGCATTTTGACTTTTGAATGAATGTTTTGAGAACATTGCGTGTGTTGATTTCATTATGTAAGCCCTCACTATGTGACCTACTTACCATCAAAAACAAAGGTAGCCAAGTGGGTGGATGCTAGATACACATTTATTGATTGTATAGAACAGGCACTGAGATTGAAATATGATTTAAAGTCAGGTTTCAGATATGTGGTTGTCTGTCTTAGATCTCCTTGTTTCTATCCTGCCATTGTTTCTTCTGAACTATAATATCTGATTACAAAGTCTTGCAAGAAAATCAGGAGGAAATGCCTGCTGCTTGTAGAGTCCTAAGGTTTTTTTTCTTTAATTAGCAATTCAAGTTATATATAGAACTTCAAAAGTCAAATTCTTAGAAGTAACAGTCTAAGCTGGCAAATCAGAAAAGGTTGTTATCATTAGATTTTCTATCTCTGTGGTACTCTCAGCACTACACTGATTAGTGAGGAGGCAAAAACAGGAATCAAGAAACTCAAGACTGAAGAAGATGATTCTGGCACTTTTACTTAATATCAGAAACAAGGGAAAGTGGCTTTGGCACTTAAATCCACATTAGCTATCTTCTGTGTGATCAAAAGAAATGAGTGCCATCATTGTGACTTCAAGAGTCCCAAACACCCCTTATTTTCTTCTCTCTCTCTCTTTCTTTTTATATTGTGTGTCTAGAATAGAAGATAGATTTAGAAAGTCAATACAATATAAGCACTGGGGTCAGAGAGAAATTGACAGCTACTTAGCTATTTCCTTTCAGCCTTGAAATATTTTTAAAGGCCTTCCGATTATGAAAAAAAAATCTTACTCTAACAACAAAGCTACATGGTTCTTCTGAAAATAATTTACCAGTGACTTTGGGTTCTATGATCAGTACCAACAGCTATGGAAATCCTGCAATGATGTCCTGGGTGATAGTCAATATTCTGATAAATGCTCACATCCACTTGGCTTCGCTTCATTGGAACCAGTCATGAGCCCGGCAGGCAGAAGGATGAGCAAATGGCAAAAAGTATATTTTGAGCAAATTATGACAAGGAAATAACAGTAGGGAGCCAGGACTAGTGTGTGGAGCAACTGGAGTTAGGAAAGCTCAATTTGAGCTAAATTATCTGGCCATCCATGAAGCATATTATGAATCATTCTGAAGTTCTAACCATTGAATGATCATGGTGGGCATTTCTGACTTAGGCAGGCAGCACCACTGTGCTGGGAAGAGTAAAGGGCTTGTGGAAGTGTTAGTTATGATTTTGGATCATTTGTTGTGTTCCCAGTCAGTAAACAGCTATTTGGATGTGATCCTGAACCTATGAAATTACAAATGGATAGCCATTACCATATTTTAATTAAGTACCATTTTTAAAGTCCAGACCTCATATGAACTTCAAATCATAGGGTACATAAATAAGCAAAAAATACCCTGTCTTAGTAGAGTATCCAGGACTAAGACCCATGTTATAAATCGTGTTTATAATATATTATTACTGAATGCAACTTTTATGGTTGTGAAGCATTGTTTGGCCTGTGTCATAGCCGTATTTATTTGATAATGGCCCATATTTTACTGATGCTCTGCCTTGTTTGGATAATTAGAGGTTTAGTCCTTATAATCATAATTTAACATATTCTAAATGCTCTGATAATAAATGGCCTGCAAAATAAACAAAACACACAAATAAATATTTCTAATTAGCCTAGTAACAGATGGACTTATTGTCTACTAAGTGTTCTAGAAACCTTCAATAAATTGGATTGGCCTAAAATGCACTCATTTCAGTTAACTTGAAGAGACAATAATGCATTTAGAGCAGAGACATTTAGTGAAGAATAACATCTCCGTATCTGCTTGGGGTATGGAAAATTAAAGGGGCCTCATTACCACCTGTGTAATATGGGAGAAAAGTTGGCACATTCCCTTTTCTTCTACCATGCAGATTTGCAAACCACCCAGATCAATCTGTGGATTATAGTAAGATATTATTGCATTTATTTTAAATTTTGTAACATTTTCTGACTCACGATATAGCCACTTATTTCAACAGAATCAAACTTGAAGTCAGAAAATCTCATGTGTATAATGGAAATGATAATACAATATATCTCCCTGTAGAGAAAAGAAATAAACTAATATGCCTTAAAATATTTTTAAACTGTACATATTACTTATAGAATAAAACTTTCTATTGACTTTCTAAGGTCATTAAGCATTTAATTTAACTTCATCTCTTTTTTGAAACCTGGTTATAACTTAAATATATTAAAGTATAATTTACAAAATAAATACAATTTTCTAAGTGTACAGTACTATGAGTTTTAAAAAAAAAAACATACTATTTAGGCACCACCAAAACAGAGGGAATTACCATAATATCATAAAGTTCCCTTGAGTTTATTTTCAGACAATCACTGCCCACCTCTCCTTCTCAGAGGTCATCGCTTTATATTCTGAATTATATTACCAGAGCCTAAGTGTTCCATTCTAGAACTTCATACAAATCACATAGTATATACTCTTCTATGCCCAACTTCCTTTGCTCAGGATAATTTCTCATT
>PVIY010007012.1:0-21761 GCA_004026745.1 Myrmecophaga tridactyla
CTGTCTGAAGCACCAATGGGCATCTCCTTTTCCATTTTTGTAAAAAAGATTTTTGTTTGGCCTACTTTTCATTCCAGCTGTTGTCCACTATCTCAGGTAGACTTTAACTTAACGGTCTCTTAATGTTATCAGCAAATGTCCCCATAGACAAAGTGGTTCACAATGGGAAAATTCACAATCAGTTCAGTGAGACTTGTGAGATCTTTCAGGGAGTACCAGCCAAGTCAAATGATGACAACCCTGCAAACAAAGCTTTGGAGGAGCTCCAATTTTATAAATCTTGCATTTCTTCTAAAGATTAAGATGTTTTACTTGAAAATACAAATAGTCCATGGATTACTGAAAGCTTGATTGTTTTTGAAGTTCTGAAACAATTGATTTTCGTAATTTTTGCTAGTTTTCTAATTGCTTTTGTGGAGAGAATTTTAACTGGTCCTTATTTTGCCATTTTTATTTCTGGCATCCTGTAACTATAGTTTTTCCCTTTCATTCATGTCGTATGAATGAAATCATACAATAAGACTTTTATGTCTGGGTTTTCTTTCATTTATTAAAATGCATTTATGATTCATCTGTGTTGTATGAATTAATATCATGTTATTTATCACTTAATTACATTCCATTAAATAGACATATGTTGTTTGTCCCATCCCCTTTTGAAGAAGATACTGGCTGCTTCCAGTTTTTAATGATTATGAATTTAGCTGCTTTAAATATTTACATGTAGCTTTTTTAGTCAATCTATGTTTTCAGTCCAGTTGCACTCATACCTAAGAGTGAGATTTTTAGTTTGTGTAATAGTCCTATGTTAAATTTTATGAGCAGTGCAAGAAACTCTTTCGAAGTGATCTATCATTTTGCATTCCCACAAACAATAACAATGAAATTTTCTGTTATTCCATATCTTTGTAGCAATTGTTATTGCTGTATTTTATTTTTTTTTTTTGGATTAGTGTCTCTACTAAATTTGCACTATCTCATTGTGATTTAAAAATGCAATTCACTGCATTGATTGATCATTTCATATGTCTGTTTGCATCGATTGATCATTCTCATATGTCTATTTGTCATCCGTATATCTTCTTGGCAAAATATCTGATCAATTGTTTTGTTTTTTAAGTCATTATTGTTTGTTTACTTACTGCTGAACTTTAAGTTATTTATATATTCATGATACATGTCCAATATGAATTATGGGATTTTAAAATATTTTCTCCAAAGATGTGACTTTTTTCTTTACGCTATTACTGCTTTTTTTTTACATGGGCAGGCAACAGGAATCAAACCTGGGTCTCCAGCATGTCAGGGGAGAACTCTGTCACTGAGCCATCATCACACTACCTATTACTGTCTTTTATAAATTAATTTAAAACTTTTTGATAAAGTCCAATGTGTTAATTTTTTCTTCCGTGAATTGTGTTTTTGATATTGCATCTAAAAGCTCATCAGCAAATGCAATGTTACATGGATTTCCTGCTATATTTGATCCTAGAAATTTAATAATTTTGAATTTTAAATTTGTCTCCCAACAATATTGAGATATGTTTTGTATAAATTGTTAGATGCATGTCAATGCTATTTATGTATAAATTTACTTTTTGCAATTTTTCCAGGAACATTTTTTAAGACTATAATTTCTCCATTTTTATTTTGTCAAAAAAGTTGGTTATAATTGTGTGGGTCTACATTTGATCACTGTCACTTTATAGTTGGATAATATATGTCAAATCGCATTGTCCCTATTTTTCAGATTTTTCTTTTTTTGCAATTCCAATTTCTTTGATTTTTCCATATGAATTTGAGTATCAACTTCTTGCTATCTACAAAACCCTACTGGAATTTAGATTGGTTGATGTTGATGAGAATGTCAATATGTAACAAACTGGATTAGTTTTGGAAAAATCACCATTATTATTCTTATAGTATATACCTACATATTTTTATATTCAGGAATAAGAGATACTTAATCATGTATTAATGCTGTAGAGAACATAGCGATGTGTTTAAACTTAATTCAGTTTATGTTCACATTTTCAGAAAATGTACAAAATCTATAATTAATAGAAAAGCAATAACAACTTTTGTTTATCATTCTTGACATGAAACTGAGCTTAAGATCAGAGAAAGTAAAGCGCTCAATGAAGATGGATAAAAACCCTACCTTTAAATTCTACTCAAAAAATGTTTTTCAACTGATTTTATTTATTGAGAATTTCAAATCTCCTTTGAAATAATTGTGTTTAAACAAAATTCTTAGTCTCAAAATCTGAACCCAGTTCCTCCTTTCTTTTGTTTTACAAGAGAGATTTTTGAAGTACAAGAATGTCGCTTTTATCAAGTACTTCCTAAATTAACAGGAAAGAGTTCATCTCATTAATATAAAAAGCACTAGGGAGAAAAAGCTTTTCAGATTTCTTTGCCTTGATTTTCTATAATCTCTACTGAATTATAGAAGAATATAAAAATCATATGTTTTTAAGGATATTTTCTGACTCTCAATATACACTTTCATTATGGAATGAGTAGAACAATAAAAAGACATTGTAATGAAAATTTAGCTTTAAAGGTTCCTAATAAAGATAGGCAATATATATAATAGCAACTGTAATCTTAAATATATATCTACTATTTAATTATATGTTATCTTTTTAAAGGGAATGCACAACAGAAGAAATACTATACCCATCTTAGGTTAAAGTTGAATGGAAACTTTATGTGAGTGGGTTTTACACTGAAATCTAGAACAATAGAATGGAAAATAGTTTATAAATGTCTTTTATCAAAGACAGAATATTCATTCTTTTCTATTCCAGAGTATCCATTTAATTTTGCCAATGTATTGACTTATTTGGATGAATATGAAAATACTTCTTTATTCATGTATTGCTATTATTCTGAATATGTCCTAAAATTGAAGAGAATTTTCTTTTATTTTTGGTGGCCTGGAATTGATATCATAAAACAAATCTACTAGATGAATTAATATTAAACATGTTAATTATTATACTGCCCATGCTGTCCAATTTTATTTCCAATTTTTATGCTCACATTTGTCCCTTTCTAAATCTGTTGGATTATCTGTACCAGATAGATAAATAGAAGTTCTATTTATACTTTCTTCCGCTTTGTTTCATCGTCTGGTAAAAAGTGACTTAGCACATCAAATTCTTTCCTGGAAAAATAGTGACTTGTAAAATAAAATATTTATAAATCAATATCAGACAAAAAAGAAGATTCTCATAAATGTATTATTCTGCTGCTTGAAAAATATTTACTTTTTAGCACAACAATTTCATTTTAGTCATTCATCTGATTGTCAGTACAGCATAAATTGCCTAAAGTGAAGTACAATTGAGACACAATAGATTAAGGAATGTCACACTTGACAGATATTTATGTTATAAAAGTTCTTGTATGTGTGAAAAATAATATGTGTGCTCTCCTTCTGTCTTCCTACCTCGGTCTCTCTCTCACATACACACAACCACACAGGCACATTTATTTTTCCCTGAATGATGACTGGAAAGGTGAGCTTAACCTATCATGTTTGATTAATCTCTGTTTTCTGAAAACTAACTCTTTCATTTGAGTCATTTTTTTTTTTTGTCTACCAAATTACTTCTTCCAGACACTTAAATTCCTGTTACTTGTATTATTATGTGTAAGTAACATGACAATTGAAAAAATGTGTACACCTGAATTTCAAGGTAATGAAGCAGTCAGTAGGGCACTGATAAGAATATTTTAGAACAATGTAAGATTATAGCCTTTGTGGTTAATATGCTTGTGAATTTTTTTGAATTCTAGGTATTTTAATTTACAAGGAAATATTGCATTAATAGGCTTCTAAGAACCTGTATGGACTGTATGGAGGCCTTTTTTTTTTTTTTTTTAGCCATCTTATCTGGGAAGTAGTAAGTATCCCAAAAAGGGACCAAGTACTTTTGATTTTTCAACCTGGCGAGAAAGCTAAACAAGATATTTCTCAATGTTGGGATGTAAAATGGTACCATTCAATGGAAGTTAGGCTAAATAAAAAAAGTAAGATTAGCCAGGGAAGGTGACATTAAAATTGTGCTAATATTTTGTGGTTAGCACGCAACTCTCACATGAAATGACTGAGTCTACAAATCTTGGAATCTGGCTACCTGTGAGTGATGTTCATTTATAAATGCTTTATTAAGAATTCATCTTATGTTCTTTTCAAAATGGATATCCTATTTGTCCAGCACCATTTATTTATAGACTATTCTTTCTCCCACTACGTTGCAGTGTCTTTTTGTTATAAATTACATGGCCATAAATGTTTTATATCCTCTTTTCCATGTCTGTCAAGGACAGCAATTACATCAATTTTGTAATTACATATATCAGCACTTATGAATGTGTCCAAAATACATCTTTCTTTCTGTGCTTTGCCTTCTTTTCCTTAAGTTTGTGTTTTTCAGTTTGGATGCCTCTCATTGGGCTGTCTTATATTTAAAATGATATAATGAACCATTAATTATAGTTTTTATTGACTGCAGTTCTAAGTTAGAAAAAAACTAGCAGAAGAGAATAAAGAAACTATACATAGCTATATATATATATATATATATATGTATAATTAAAGAAATTGTGTATATTCACTAAAACATTAGGGCAAACAACCCCATTCCCACATGGCTTTTGCTTTAAAATTCTATCAAATATTTAAGGAAGAATGAATGCAAACATTTCATAATTTGCAGAGTTAACAGAGAGAATGGTTCAATAGTTTTATGAGACTGCCATACACTTTGAGACAAATACAATAAAAGAGAATAAATTTGCCAAATAATATCTTTCATGAATAGGATTAAAAAATCCTTTAAAATTTCTAGCAAATAGAATCATAAATATATATTAAAAACATAGCACACCTTGATCAAGGGTTTTACACTAGGAATGCAAGATTGGTATAACTTTTGAGACTCACCTATATAAGTGGCCATAGTAAGGGATTAAAGAGAGATATAGTTATAATCATAATTTTGATGCACAAAGATGATTTACAGAATTATACACTCATATGCAATAAAACAGAATCAAACACCAGCAAATTAGGTAAAGTAGTGAACACCTCCAACCCAACCTTATAAAGAGCCAATATGTACTTCATTGTGAAATACTGAGCATTTTTCTCCTAAAATTGGGAAGAAGGCAAGGATATTCACATACAATACAGATATTCAACATTTTATTAGAGGCCTCAGACATTTCATTAAGGAATGAAAATAGTCGTAAAAATGGAAAGGGAAGATGTAAAATTGTCTTAATGCACAGATGTCACTATTTTATATATACAATTATAGGAAGTAAATGGCATTTTAAATATGCTCATCTAATAATTGACAAAATAGATAAGGTCAAAAGCTAAATGTCTTAGGAATACATTTAATAAAGGTTTGCTAAGATCTTTTGAATGAAATCACAAAAACATTGCTAATAGAAATTACAGCAGTGCTAAAAAAGTAGGGATATATTCCATGTAGAGATTGGATGACATGATATTATTTAAATGTTAATTCTTCTCAAATGTCCTATATATTTATTGTAATATAAATGATATTCCTAGCTGGTTTCTTTGTACCAATATACATGAGAATTCTAATATTTGTATGTAAATACTTCAAAATAAAAGTAAAAGTTTGGAAGACACACACTAACTGATTTCAAGATGTAATATAAGGAGATTTCAAGATTTATCGTGAAACTATTCTAATCAAGACAATATGGTATTTGTATAAAGATAGAGAAATAATAAAATGGGACAGAAGCAAGAGCCTAGAAATGACCTATACTTTTATATTTATTTTCAACAGGAACACAGATGCTATATTTTCATTACATTTTCTTTTGTATGCTATATAGTAGGGGTCACATTTCATTCTTTTTCCATGTGAGCATCCCATTTTGCAGCACCATTTGTTGAATTTGTGTTTGTTTGGTTTGTTTTTGTTTGCTTGCTTGTTTGTTTTTTGGGAAATGCATGGGCCGGGAATCGAACCTGGGTCTCCTGTACTGCAGGCGAGAATTCTATCACTGAAAAACCCTTGCAGCCCCTTCATTACATTTTGACAGAAAACATGGATACATATTAAGAAAAATATGAATTTCTTCCCATAAATCATATGATACACAAATATAAATTTGTGTTCAATTGTAAACCCATATTTAAAATTATAAGATAGTTTAAATTGGTTAAACATAAAAAATGAAAAAAGTAAAATGTGGAAAAAGATATAACATGATGGCATTATTAAAAAAGCTAGAGTGGCTATATTAATATTGAAGCAAGTAAATTATAAAGCATATAATTTTATATAATCCAATTCTTAAAGAAGAAATTAAAGATATATTCCATAAATATCAGGTATCCAAATACAAGGAACAAAAACTGATAAAACTTCAAGTAGAAATAGATCCTCAAAGATGGTCAGAAAATTAAATATCCTTGTTCCAATAATTGATGAGGCATACAAATAGAAAATCATAAATAGAAATGTTTTAGAAAACTTGAACACAACCAGCTGAGTGATCTGATATTTTTAAAATACTCATAATTCATATTCTTAACAAGTACACAGAGAATATTTATAAAGAAAGAACATTATTTGGGTTATAAATGCATCTCATTATATTTAAAAAGTTTCAATGCATATAAAGTACGTCATGTGACCACAAGGCAAATAAAATGGAAATTAATAAACAAGATAACAAATATTTGGAAGCTAATTATCACACATATGAATAACCCACAAGCCAAAGGAGAAACCAAAATTGAAACTAGAAAAAGTATGACCTGAATGAAAATTAAAACACAATATATCAAAATCTAAGGATACAGTTAAAGCATTACTTAGTGGAAATCTATAGCAATAAATATTTATATTAGAAAAGTGGAAAGATCTAAAATCAACAATCTCAGCTTCTACTATAAAAATGATAAAAAGAAAATAAAATTGAAACAAAAGTAAGCAGAAAAAAGAGGTGCTGAAAAGTCGTATCAATGTTAGAAATCAGAAAATCAATGAAACCAAAAGCTGTTTCTTTGAGAAGATGAATAAAATTGATAATGCATCAAACACAATTTCTCTGTTTATCCAGAGAAAATACACAAATTCCCAATATCAAGAATTAGGAAGATGATGATTATAGATCCTACATATTTTAAAAGGACACAAGGCATTTTATGATATCAATTCTACCTAATCTGTTAAAATAAAGAGGAATTAATATTCCCCAACTCATTCTGTGGGTCAACAGTTCACTGATAGTAAAACCAGACAAAGCCATTATAATGGACCAATATTACTCATAAACATAGATTAAACTATTATTAACCACATTTGGGTAATTAAAACCAAAGTATATATTTTAAAAAGATGATGTCCTACTAAGTAGTATTTATCTTAGGAATTTAAGGTTGGTATAAGATTGGGAAATCAATTAATGCAATATACCATATTAACAAACTAAAAGAGAAAAGGCATGTGATTTTCAATATGGGCAGATAAATGATTTGTTATAAACCATTATCCATTCCTGATAAAAAACCCTCAGCACGCTGGGGCTAGAGCGGAACTGCACCAACTTCATAAAGATAATCAGCATAAATGAATGAATGAACGAACAAGATTTTGGGGGAAGATAGTGGAGTAGGGAGTTCCAAGATTCACTTCTTCCTGCAAAGCAGCTAGTAAACAGCAGGAACTGTCTGAAGCAACTGCTCTTGGGCTCCAGAGCCCAGAAGAATACTATACAGCATCCAGGGAAAAGTAGAAGAAAGAGGCTGATAAACTACAATAAAGGACCATGAGTAGGTCTCTCTATGCTGCAGCTTCTGGTGCTCCCCACCCCCCACTCCAGCTCCTTGATAGTTGGTATTGTCACAGACACAAAAACCTCTTCACTAATAACAGGCAGGCATGGCTAAGCACTGATCACAGCTTTCCATTAGTATTAATTCACGTTGCTGAGTCCCAGCTCTGAACCACTGTTTCAATATATCCTGGACAAAAGTGGCAGTGGGCATAGATTCAACCCCACCTCTCAAATATGGTCAAGGCAGCAGAGGTTTAAAGACACAGTGCCTCCTTAGGGCTGTGGGGAACAGTTTGTTGAAAGTTGCCATCTGCTGGGAAGGACGAAAAAGCACAGCTTTGCGGAGATGGGAAAAAGGCTTTTAGCATCTTTCCTAACCCTCTCTCAAGGCCACATTTGAGCCAGTTTGTAACACCTTTGTGGGTCACTGGTTCTGTGTTGTATGGAAAGTGCGGACTTGGGAAAATCCTCCCCAGAGGGCTTCTTCTCCCAGAATTTGCCCTCCAGACAAAAGCAGCAAAAGATGATGAAAAGAGTGTAAAAATCACTAGAGAGGCAAAACAAAAACTTAACACAACAAATCAAGATTCCTGGAGAAGGAACAGAGAAAAGGGGTCTGTCATCTGGGGAAATAATTGCACGAATAGTGCAATCTTAAAAATGGTACTGCATATCCAGGGTAAGAATCAAATGAAGAAGAATGGCTAAATATTGGGTATTCTAAAGGTCTAGAATAAATTGAATCAATGTCAAAGAAGAGCTTTAACACAAAGCCAATCAACAATAATATGCAAGGCAAGAGAGAGAAACTGACCATTAGAATAAAGTCATCAAGATAATCAGAAGCCTAGAAAACAGCAAAAAAATTACAAGCCATACAAAGAAATAGGAATATATGGCCCAGTCAAAGTAACAAATTAAAACTTTAGAGACAAAGAATTTGGAACTAATCAAAGATGTTCAAACCTCTAAATCAATTCAATAAGGTGAAGGAAAATATGGATAAAGAGATAAAGGACAACAAGAAGACACTGGGTGAGCATAAAGAAGAATTTAAAAGTATATGAGAAAACATAATAGTAGTTATGGTAATGAAAGTAGCAATAGAAGAGACAAAGTATAATAGAGGCATACAACAGCACATTAGAACAGGTAGTATAAAGAATCAGCAAGCTAGAAGACAGGACAATTGGTATCATATAATCAAAAGAACAGATAGAAAAAATAATAGGAAAAAATTGAGAAAGTTTTCAGAGATTGAACGACCGCATGAAGGACACAAACAAATGCATCATGGGTCTCCCAGAAGGAGAAGAGAAAGAAAAGGGAGCAGAAGGAATATGTGAAGAAATAATAACTAAAAATTTCCCAACTCTTATGCAATATTCATTTCCAAGAAGAACAGCATATTCCAAACAAATAAACCCTAATAGACTTGTTCAGACACACATACTAATCAGAATGCCTAATTCCAAAGAGAAAGAGAGAATTATGAAAGCAGCAAGAGAAAAGTGATTCGTTCCACACAATGGATACAAAACGAGACTGTTTCAATTTTTTCATTAGAAACCATGGGGGCAAGAAGGCAGTGGTATGATATATTTAAGGTACTGAAATAGAAAAACTGCCATTCAAAAATCTCTTTATCCAAAAAAACTGTCTTTCAAAAATGAGGGAGACTTAAGACATTCACAGACAAGTGGAAACTGAGAGAGTTTGTCACCAAAAGAAAAGCCCTACTATAAGTGTGTTAATGGAAGTTCTTCAGGTTGAAAGGAAAAGACAGGACAGAATGACTTGGAGTAGTGAAGGGAAGAACTTTGGTAATGTTAACCAAATGTGTAAATGCTAAATCCAGCAGTACTCTATCTTACATATATATATAACGCTGCTGTTCAATTCCTATCAGTTATAATACAATGGAACAATAAATAGTCATCTTTGTTGATAATGGAAATACAAAATATAAAGAGGTAATGTGAGATGAAAACAATATGAAGGAAAATGAAGGGATATGGGAGTAGATAACATGTACGCTATTGATGTCAAATTGATATCTTTTCAAATAGTAGGATATAGACTTAGGTTATGTAATACAAACCCAGGGTAACCACAGAGTTGGTATTTCAAATATATACAGAAAAAGAAATGAAAAAGGAATCAATCATAGAAATGTTAACTACATAGAAAAGGAAAAGAGAGAGACAAAAAAGATATGACATATAAAAATAAAGTACAAAATGGCTGAAATAATACTACCTTTACAGGAATAACACTGAATGTTAATGAATTAAATCTCCTATAAAAAGTACAGATTGGATAACAAAGCATGATCCAATGATATGCTGCTTACAAGAGACTCACCTTAAATGCAAAGACATGAAGGTTGAAGGTAAAATGATGCAAAAGATAATTCATACAAGTAGTAACCAAAAGAGAGTTGGAATAGCTATACTAACACTGGACAAAATAGAATCTAATTCAAAAGGAGTTGCAAGAGACAAACAAGGGCACTATATTTTAATAAAAGGGTCAATTCACCAAGAAGAAATAACAATCATAAATATTATGCACCTAATCACAGTGCCCAAAAATGAATGAAAGAGTGGCAAAACTGGAAAAATAAGCACCACCACAAACACTATTTTCATCAAAAGGAGAACATCTGGACAGAAGATCTATAAGGAAACAAAAACAATAAAATAATAATGAACTAGACCTAACAGGCATATGCAGAATATTGTACCCCAAAACAGCTATGGCCAGTGATAATTGAAGAGAATGCCAAGTCCACTAAACTGGGAAACAATAGTCTCTTCAACAAATGGTGCTGGGAGACCTGGATATCCATATGCAAAAGACTGGATGGGGATCCAACTCAAAACAGATCAAAGACCTAAATATAACAACAAGCACTATAATATACTTAAAAGAAAATGTAGGGAAGCATCTTCAGGACTTTGTGCTAGGCAATGGTTTCTTAGACATGACACCCAAAGCACAAACAATGAAAGAGGAAAAAAAAAAAGATAAATGAGACCTCCTCTAAATTAGAAAAAAAGAACAAAAACAAAGCTTTTGGGTATGAAATGACTTTATCATGAAAGTAAAAAGATAGTCTATAAACTGGGAGAGAACTTGGAAACCACATATCTGATAAAGGTTTAAATATCCAGGATTTAAAAAGAAATCCTACAACTCTACAATAAAAGGTCAAACAATCCATTTAACAAATGGGTAAAATACTTGCATAGACATATCTCCAAAGAAAATATACAAATGGGTTTATTAGCTATTAAGGAAATAGCTAAACAAAGCACAATTAAATACCATTTCATACCTCTTAGATTTGGTACTATTAAAATTTGAAAATTACAAGCGCTGGAGATGATGTGGAGAAATAGGAACACTCCTGCACTGTTGGTGAGAATGTAAAGTGGTGCAGCCACTGTGGAACACAGTTTGGTGGTTCCTGATAAAATTAAGTAGAGAATTACCATTTGACCTGGAAATCCCATTTCCACGTATATATTCAAAAGATTTGAAAGCAGAAAGTCTAACAGATATTTGTACACCAATGTTCATAGTGCTATCATTCACAATTGCCAAAAGATGGAAGCAACCTTAATGTCCATCAACTTATGAATGGATAAGTAAAATGTGATATGTTTGCAAAATGGAATATTATTCAGCATTAAAAGGAATGAAGTTCTGATACATGCATCAATGTAGATGAACCTTGAAAACATCATGTTGAGTGAAATAAGTTAAACAAAAAAGAACAAATAATATATGAGCTCACTGAGATGAAATAATTAGAATAAGCACTCTCATAGAGTCAGAATCTAGAAATTCGGCTACCAGGAGCCAATGCTGTATTGATGGTAGTAGAGCATTGTGAATATACTCAAGACCACTGAGCAACATATTTAAATGTGGTCAACAGGGAAATTGTGAGTTGTACATATGTTACTAGAATAAACATTTTTTAAAATGTAAAAAACAATTATATACCCTGAAAAATAAGTCATGTATAATAGGAAGAAATATCAAAAGAAAGAAAAATATTGCATGTTCATATAAAGGAAGTAGACAAATCTTCTTGAGAAAATAGAACCAAGATAATGAAAACCCAGTCAAAAGTTTATCATGGGGGCGGCTGCCGTGGCTCAGCAGGCAGAGCTCCGACCTGCCGTGCTGGAGGTCTGGAGTTCGATCCCTGGTGCCTCCTGCCCATATGCAAATTAAAAAAAAAAAGTTTATCATGGTGCCATTTATTGTTTTGTCCCTACTCTTAAGGTGGCAACATAAGATGCATTATTTTGGATGTTCAGGTCCTCTAAGCCTGTATGAATTCTTTTTAATGTTGTTCCTAAGAAATATTTGCAACTGATTGTAGAATGCATAATACTGATAAATCCTACTTAATTTAGTTCCTGTTTCTCCTACTAACCGGACTTATGTTCACCTTTGTTCACCAAATAAATTTCAATGCGAGGCTGTAACATAAACAACAAATGAACAAAATCAACTGGTAAACAATTGCCCTGCATTTGCTGCTATTTAAAAAATTAATAATACAATAGTCTTTTCATTTTAATGTTAAATTTTTACTCAGGCAAAAAAGTCCCCAAACAAATGCAGAGAAAAGAATCTTCCTTCAGAGGCTACAGTGTCGGTGATCTTATTTGCATCACAAAATCACATTCAAATTTTAATTATACAAAGCCTAAGACTCCAGCATATAAATTTCCTGAGGTTCCTAAGATTCCAGGCAGAGAATTGGGCACATAAAATTAGCAGGACAATCGCTAGATGTCAACAGGTTCTGTTTTGGCTGTTTAGGAGCCTTTAAGAGCTAGCCCTTCACTTAAGGCTGAGAAAGGCATTGATCTTTATAAAATGTAGGATATTGAAACTTCTGTGACTCAGAAATGTTACAGACTCAAGACTCCTACTTTTTCTTCTGAACCGTTTTTACTTAGGTTTTTACTTAGGTCAGTTTTATCGAGTTACTCGTATTCAGATAGCACTAATTGTCCTATTCGTTAGGAATTACAATTCATGTTAGACTCTTGTTCCATTTACAAGTTATTGTCAATCTCAGACCTTGCAGTCAATCCTCACCATTGCAAATCTCTCATAACTAAATCTCTTCCTTTCCAAGCGTCACAAACACAACTTTGATTCTTTTCAGGACACTGAAAACATCTTGAAATAGGTACCAGTATTAGTATGACAGATTCTTTTCATTCAGTAATGTTCAAAGTTTATTCCTCTATGTAAAATATATTAAAACAGAACTGTAATTAAAGAAAATTATCTCCAACTATGAACCCATTGGCTTCTCCTTTTTTTGTATAAACCATGATAGCAATAGAAGCAGTAATGCAAATCAAGTACATACCAAACACTTCTTTATCTTTTTTCCTGCTGTTATAAGTGACAGAAATAGCTATTTTGAACAAATGAAACCAGACCTATTATACACATCACAATTTTATCTATATTGAATATCCTTAATCAACCTGACAATGGGGTCGTGGCCTTTAGCAAGGCCTACTCTCCCATGCAAAAATGCCTATGAACATTTGAGAAAAAGCCAGGCAATTTCAATCTCTTTTAAACACACAAAAAACAGTTATTTTAAAAGTCTGCTAATAATTAAAATGGAGATCTAAAGGACCAATTTTCAGTAGGTTTTTTTAAAGAGGCATATTCATGCTGAATTAAACTTATAATTGTTCATGGGATATTTGCATATGAGAATTATCTGCATTCCTCAAAACAGTGGGATGGAATTGGAATTCTCTTTTCAATATATTTGAATGCGTCTGTGTGTGCATAGTAAATTGGAGAAGCATGGTTATTACATGATATAACAGCTGCCACTTTCTGAAATATTCTGAATATAGAGGCAAATGGCATTAAAATGGAATTGTGCATTCCTTATTCAATGTTTCAATTATAATTTTTAAGTTTAAACTGTAGATTATTCAGCATCTAGAACTGAGGAGAGAACATCAAATATGCAAACCATCTGACTCCTTTAGTCAACATGGTAAATGAGTGAGTCATATGGGTTGGTGTCCTAAATCTTTGCCCAAACATGTCCTTTTATAGAAAACCTGAAGATTTCAGTTCTATTGTTTTTGATGTGATTTTATAAACATGGTTCTGAAAAGCATCTAAATCTGTCTGCTACCCCTGAACATTTTATTATAACATGCCACTTGATAATTCCATTATTTTTCTCAGTAATTTTACTATCTATATACATAATATTATTGAAAAACTTACGGTGTAAATGGTATTAAAGAAAAAGATATTAGAAAAAAAATTGTCCCACAATTTCTCTATCTCAATATTTTTTTCTATGAAAGAAATCATCTTATTCACCATAAACTATGTCATGTGTACAACAAATCACATATTTACTGGTTGCTTTAGTGCACATATCTATTTTCTACATTATTTTAATATACTTTATTTTTAAAACAGTTTCAGAATTGCAGAATCGCACACCCAGTTCCCCTATTATTTATATCAGCAATTAGAATGACACATTTGTTACAATTAATGGACACGTCCTGATATATTATTATCAACTAAACTCCATAATTTTAAAATAATTTCCGTAGTTTTACCTAATGTCCTTTTCTGGTCTAGGATGCTACTCGGGATACTACATTGTGTTTAGTTGTCATGTTGTTTCAGGCTTCTCAGCCGTTTCTCAGACTTCCCTAGTTTTTGATGTCCTTGACAGTTTTTTTTTTTTTTTTAATTTGCATATGGGCAGGAGGCACCAGGGATCGAACTCCAGACCTCCAGCACGGCAGGTCGGAGCTCTGCCTGCTGAGCCACGGCAGCCGCCCTCCTTGACAGTTTTGAGAACAGTAGTCAAGTGTTTTGTAGGATATTGTTCTATTCAGATTTGACATATTCCTCATAACAAGACTGTGGTCATAGGCTATTGGAAGAAAGAGCACAGAGGTAAAGTTTCAAGTGCCATTTTTATCTTATTGTATCCAGGGTACATGGTATGAACATGGATTTTGGCTGTTGATAATGGTCTTGATCACCTTGGCTGAGATAGTTCTTGTCAGATTTCCCACCTGAAAATTACTCTTTTCCTTCCTTTTTCCATACTGTACACTTTTGAAGAAAGACACTATGTGCAGCCCATACTTACGGAGTAGGGGCAATGCTTCCCCTCCTTTAGGTATCTGTATATTTATAGATATATATTTACCTCTTTCTATATAGGTATTTATGTATTTATAGATATCTATATATATATATTTATCTCTTTCTATATAGATATCTATATATTTACTTGAAATTCTTCTGCACTGGATTTTGTCTCATCCCTCCATTTATCAATTTATTCAATCATTTATTTACATCAGTATGGACCCTGGCACATTTATTTTATCCTTCAATGTTATTTTTCTGTGTCCTTAAAATTGTTCCAGCTTTGATTATGGGCAGCCCTTTCAGTTGGTGAATCACCCATTTCTCCAAAAAATATTAGAAATGAAGATCTGGTAATAGGTGTGTCATTGTTTATACCTTGTCAGCAGAACAAAGAAATGTATAATTGCATCCTTACCCGTGTAGATGCACACTTAGCTATGAACATTTCTATAAATAACCATTTGTATGTATGTTAAACTAAATGAGTTCTAACGGGAATCTCCGACTTTAACTGAGTAGCACCTGGAATATTTTAGCTTTTTTCCCTTGTTTATATGAACATTCCCATTCCAACAGTGAGAGAATAAGTTCCACCTTCAACCATGCATTTACTTAATTGTTCAATGCCAGAGCACATATATAGCTCTATCAGCATTGCAGGAGAAAAATAAACTACAGAGAAATTTATCTCTTTAGCCTGCAAATATACATTTTTATTTGTTGTTAAAGCGAGTTAGAATTGCATTTTCTTCCTACTGAATTCTTTTTTTCTGATACAATGTCTATGTCTTAAAAGAGTATAAAGAGATAATACATTGTGAAAGCCTTTTCCTGTTATGAAAATATATGTGTCCTCTTACAAAGATCAAATTATTGAGAAGAATAAGTAGCAAAATAAAAATCACATTCAGCACAGCAACTAAATATGTACACTTTCATAATTTATTACCAGTTTCCTTCATCTACAAATGGTGTTAGGTGTTTTATTACTTATCACTGATAGTTTAAGTGCTTTCCCCATTTTAATTTAAAAACTATTTTGTACAGCATTGGGAAGTCTGTACAATAATCTTTTCTATGGGTTTGTCATAATTTACTTAACCTTTTCCAAAAATTAATTTAGGACATGTAAGTCCTTTTCTATTTTGTTTTATTATACATTATATTATTGTGAAGATTTTAAATTTTATTTAGGGTTTTGAATTTCTATACATGGTTTATAGATGTTTTAACATTCTATACCTCTTTGTATAAATTGCTTATAAAATATTTTTATAAATTTATTATCATTTATATTGTATAAGAGGGCCAATCTCACCATACCCTGTCACTACTGAATATTACAGCCTTGCAAAAAAAAATCTTTCCACTTTGTAAATAAAATTTATAATAACAAAAAAACTGCGTGGGACTATTTGAAGTTGCATTTCTATATTTGTAAAATGAAATTGGATAACTGTGTCAAAGCTGGTCTTGAGTATATTCATTTTTATTTTCTCTGTTGAGAATTGCCTATTCATGTTCTCTCCATGTGTTTCATTAGATTTTAATGGAAACCATGTATGTTCTTTTCTGGTGTGTTCAATGAGATTTTCAGGTTTATACAGGCCTTTCATTGGCAACTGAAACATGATCACATTAATTGTATACCATTTATTTGCCAACTTGCTTTTTAAATATTTTAAATTTTTTATTAGAAAGGCAATAAACCCTCACAAGAAAACTTTAGAAATTATAAAATTGCAAGAATACTGCAATTTTTTTTTCCATTTGGGCAGGCACTGGAAATTGAACCCGGGTCTCTGCCATAGGCAAGAACTCTGCCACTGAGCCACTGTGACCTGCTCTGAATACTGCAATTTTAATTTAATTTGATAATCAAGGATTATAAGATAATTAGAAAGAAAATTATAATCACATTATCTCTTAGAAACTGTGAATTTTTAACTTTACTACTACTAACAGATACGTGTTAGATAGGATACTAATATTAACAGATATGTGTACATATATATCATTATCTCTTTCTAAATCATTTATATCTACCTACATCACTATACAACATACACAATTTATAAACAAGTCTATTTTATTCTTCTTTTGCTATTTTCTATGTTTCTTCTGCTTGAAATATTCATTTTAAATATTTTCATTTTAAAAGAAGTCTCAAATACAGAAAACTATGCCAAGCAAATTATAGCTTAGATAAAAAATGTTTTAACCACCAGCACTCCAGAACACTTTCCACTCTTGAGTAATAACAATTTTGCTGCTTTTACAGTAATCTCTACTTTTTGTTCATTAAATAAACACTCAATTATGCTTCTCCATAGACTAAAGTTTAGTATTTCCTATTTAAAATATGTTTTAAATCTTCTTTATCTTATAATGTCTTGCATACATCCTTTCCTTTGTTTTGTTATTTGTCTATATAAGTTCCTGAGCCTGGATGTTGTAAAGTTTCCCACAAAATAAATTCTACTGATCACATAATCATGCTGGAATTAATATGTCACTTTAACCTCTATTTTACCTGCAAATCAGATCCATTCAGAGACTAGATGAGATTCAAATTAAATCTATAGATGATTGGCAAGACTACAGGAGATAAATAATGCTCTCCAGTTGATTCTTCTTTTTTTTTTTTTAGTAGTAGCCACTGGTGTATGTAACAGCCATATTATATCTATTAATTTAGTATGGATTGCTAAATAGTGTAATTCCAGGGCTATCACTTTTTTATTTATTACTTGAAACACTTTTACAAAGAAGCATTTCCCCTCATCCATTATCTGTCTATATAATGGAACCATTTGTGAAGGAAGGCAAGATAAATTCTTGATTCTTTGCCACTATTTATCACTTTTCAAGACAGGTTTGGTACTTTTATCATCTTCCCAATTAACCAATTCTTTTTTGCTTAACATTTTTCAAGTGGTTTTATTGAAATATATTCAGATTTCGTTCAATCCATGCAAACTTTACAATCAATGGCTTGTAATGTATTCAGAGTCGGGCATTCATTACCACAATTAATTTCAGAACATTTTCTTCACTCTAAAAAGAAAAAACACATACTCCTTAGCAGTCAGTCACCTCTCAATCTCTCTATCCTTCCCTAGCCCTAAATAAGTACTAACATATTTCTGTCTCTATAGATTTGTTTACGTTCATGTCCTATATAAATGGAACAATACAATATATAGTACTTTGTGTCTGGTTTCTTTCACTTATGATAATGGTTTCTTTAAATTATTAATATTTTTAACTACAGAAGTAATAGGGTTCACTGAAAAGTCATGTACAAAATGCAATGTTCTAATATATATCCCAAATTTCAACACTTTAGATGAATTTGGTAGCTTGTTACAATAGATGAAGGACAATTAAAATAGTACTATTAACTATAGTCCATGGATAACATTAGGTGTAATTTTTCCCATATACCACCATGACATTAACACCTTGTATAAGTACTGTACATTTGTTATAATTCTTGAAAGAACATCTTATACCTGTGTTAATAACCCAAGTCCATCATTCTCAAAAGTGTTCATTGTGTTATATAGTCCGATGTTTTATCCTGTAACTTTAATTCTAGCAAAATATGTAACCCAAGACTACCCCTTTCAACCACATCCACATATATAATTAAGTGCTGTTTATTGCACTCACAGTAATGTGCTACAATCACCACTATCCACTTTCAAACTCCTACAATCAATCTTAAATAGAAGTTATTCACAAATTAAGCATCAGGTCCTCATTGCCTACACTCAGTCTATCCCCTGATAGCCTATATTCTAACTCTATAAGCCTTCTTATTACAATCAGTTCATATCAATGAGATTATTTTTTATTGGCCTTATTTCACTCAGAATAATGTCTTCAAGTTTCATTCATGTGTCACATACATCAAGACTTTATTCATTTTTATAGCTGAATAATATTCCATTTCACATATATACTATGTTTCTTCATCACTTAATGGATACTTGGGTTACTTTCATCTTTTGGCAGTTGTGAATAATGCCACTATGACCATCAGAGTGCAAATGTCTGTTCAAGTCTTTGCTTTCAGTTCTTCTGGCTATATTCCTAGTAGCTGGATTGCCAGATCATATGTCAGTCCCCTGCTCAGCTTCCTCAGGAACTGCCAAACTGTTTTCCACAGTGAGTGCAATATTTTACATTCCCACCAGCAATGTATGTGTTCCTATTTCTCCATATCCTCTCCAAAACGTGTAGTTTTCTGTTTATTTTAAAAAGCGGCTGTTCTACTTTTGAAATGATATCTCACTGTGGTTTGGATATGATTCACTAATATCTAGTGGTTTTCATGTGCTTTTTAGCCATTTGATTTCCTTTCTGGAGAAATGTCTATTCAAGTCCTGTGCCCAGTTTTAATTGGGTTGTATGTCTTATTGTTGAGTTGTAGAATTTATTTATATATCTTCTGGTTTTAAACCCTGTTTTGGATATGTACTTTCCACACATTTTGTCCCGTTGAATAGTTTGTCTTTTCACTTTCTTGACAAAGTCCTTTGATGCAAAAAAGTTTCTAATTTTAAGGAGGTTCCATTTATCTATTTTTCCTTTCATTGCTTATGCTTTTTGTGTAACGTCTAAGAAAGCATTGCCTGCTAAAAGACCTTGAAGATGCTTCCTTACATTTTCTTCTTGGAGTTTTATGGTTCTGGCTCTTATATTTAGGTCTCTGATTCATTTTGAGTTATTTTTTATGTGATATGAAATAGGGGTCCTCTTTCATTCATTGATAAATAGATATCCAGTTCTCCCAGTACCATTTGTTGAAGAAACTATTATTTCCCAGTTGAGTGGACTTGGCACTCTTGTCAAATATTACTGGTCATAGTTGTGAGGGTCTATTTCTGAACTCTCATTTCAATTCCACTGGTTGATATATCTATGTTGTTTTGACCACAGCAGCTCTGTAATGTGCTTTAAAGTCAGGAAGTGTGAGTCCTCCAAATTTATTTTACATTTTCAAGATGTTTTTGGCTATTTGGGCACCTTATCTATTCAAATAAGATTGATAATTGGATTTTCCATTTCTGCAAAATTGAAATGGAAAGTAGTTGGGTCTGCAAATTAGGCTGTTGGAAATTTAATCGGGGTCATATTGAATCTGTAAATCAGTTTGGGTAGAATTGACATCATAATGCTATTTAGTCTTCTAATCCATGAACACAGAATGTTTTTCCATTTATTTAAATTTCATTTGATTTCTTTAACAATGTTTTGTAGTTTTATGTAGAAGTCCTTTATATCCTAGTTAAATTTGTTCCTAGATATATGATTCTTTTAGCTGTTATTGTAAAAGGAATTTTTTTCTTGATTTCCTCTAGAAAACCATACCAATTTTTGACTATTGATCTTTATCCCACTGCTTCTGTAGAATTCCCTGTAGCCCTAAGACAACACTGTGTCTTTTAACCTCCACGGCCTCTTCCCCTTTTAAGTATAAGGTTTAAACAGTGAATGCCACTAGTCTTCTCTGGGATGGGTTGAAGCAGTAGGTCAGAGCCTGGACTCAGCAATCTGAATTCACTAATCAAAAGCCATAATCAGTTTTGGCCATGTCCCACACCTGTTCATGGGGAAGAGGACTTTTAATTACTGAACATATTTAAAATATTTTTTGCATTGCTCTTTGTCTCAGTTCCCAAGCTGTTCAGAAAAATACCACACAATAAGTTGGCTTAACAACAGAAATTTATTTGCTCAGTTTCAGAGGCTAGAATGCTTGCTTCTCACTGAGATTGGAAGAGGTCTGGCTGGCTGGCAATATTTAGGTTCCTTGGCTTCTTGGGCAAATGGCAATGCCATTTTGTTTCTTTTTGAGGTTTACTGACTACTGGCTTCCAGTTTCTTACTGTGGCTTTTTTAAAATAAGCTCTCCAGTAAAATAATTAAGACCCATCTTTTATTTGGTTGACCATACTGTAACTAAAAGTACATCTTTAAAGGGTCTTATTTATGAGAGGTTTACACCTATAGGAATGAAGTAGGATTTAGAACACTTTTTTTCTGTGTACATAACTCAGTCTGTAAGACTCTTCAATTCTCTTCCATTTTTATAGCTGTATACGATCTATATTCTCAGCACTTATAACGACTGTACATTATAATCTTCCCTTTTCGTCTTAGCATCACGGTTTAATTTTTACTGCCAATAATTTGTTAATGTATCTCTAGTTATTTTGTTCACTATGCTCTTTATTTTCTTGTAGATTCCTTGAGAAGATCTCATGGGAGCACAATTCCCTGAGAAATTGCATGGTGACGTCTGTTTACTTTTGCTTTTTATAATTGAAGTCAATTTTGCTGGAAAAAGATTACTCGAATTATATTTTCTTTCTTGGCTACTGTGGCTGTTTTAAAATACGAAAACCAATACTTTGTCATTTCTACCTTCTGAGTTGGGGTCTATACCTCCTTGCCTTGATCTGGGTGGGCTTGTGACAGACCTGATGTCATGTGATTCCCAAACTAGGTCATAAAAGACCATGCAAATTTTGCATGATTTTTGGAACATGGACCCTCCAACCATTTTAATCTATGAGATGAGTTTTCTGATATTGTGCAGCAAAAGCAAGCCACTTTCACTATGCCACTTCCCAATTCATGACCGAAACAATCCATAAGCATAATAGAATAGGAATGATTTTTGTTGCAACTATAGATAACCAAATCTA
>PVIY010007012.1:21861-84438 GCA_004026745.1 Myrmecophaga tridactyla
CTTGGATCTAAGCCTTCTTTTTTTAAAATTCTGCTGTCCCTATTCTGTTCAGCTTTGTTTCCACTCCCGTGTTGTGCAACTCTGTCATAGGTGAGAGAGCTGATGAATCATTTTTCAATATTCTAGGGAACTAGGTAACTCCAGTCCCTTCAGTCCTTCTTTCTAAGCATTCCTTGCAGTAGTCCAATATCGCAAGGGCAAAACAGCTCAGCTTCAGTTGCTCTTAAATCACTGTAATGTGCTTTCAAGTGAATACCGTTGGCTACTGTGGTGTCCTATGCTCGTCTATCAGACATCAAACTCTTCCTTCTTTTCTCATTCAGATATTCTCAAAAATCTCAGAAATTCTCATTAAGTCCTCACCTATAATAAGCTGGTCTGTGGTTATTAGTGGATTTTAGTGAGTCACTTGTATTTTGGGGTCCTG
This sequence comes from Myrmecophaga tridactyla, assembly GCA_004026745.1. Taxonomy (NCBI): domain Eukaryota; kingdom Metazoa; phylum Chordata; class Mammalia; order Pilosa; family Myrmecophagidae; genus Myrmecophaga; species Myrmecophaga tridactyla. Next base: position 22,289 of record PVIY010007012.1, read on the forward strand.
TGATGCTTATTCACTGAGTTTTGCTGAAAATGTATTTGATTTTGAAATTTAGTGTTTAGTGTGTTTCTGTATGGGGATGCAGAGACATTAAAAAGTAATTATGCCACCGCTGCCATTTTTCTGGAATCTTCACTCCAAATTTGGAAACTTTCCCTGGAAATTTATTTATTTATAATTATTTCTCATTTTCTATCTTAGTTTATAGATTTTGGATTTATTTTATTCATCTTGAAATGTATTAAAGGCCTATTTATTTTCTGATATTCTCCTGATCTAAACGGATGACAGAAAGCTAAAGAATATAATAGTTAAAAATAAGACATAAGACAAATGCTTATACTCATATTTTTATCATTTAACAGAAAATATAGACTTGGAGGAAATGTTGATACTATATTCTGATGTCAACCAATATCACAATTAACATACTGGAAGCAAATCAGGCTGTATAGAAAATCTGTAGGTTAAAATGAACAGGATTGTCTTTGACAATTCAGAGGGTTATAAATACTTTCCAAATATTGAAGTATTACACAATTAAAGACATTCTACTTTCTGTATACCCTCCTAGCAACCTACATTGTTTATGGCATATTTTTGCTTTTTTCTAAAAAAAATTACTTATATTTTTTGACTATTATAAAGGTACATTTCTGAAGAGTTTCAAGAAAATCATATCTATGATCTATCTATGAGCTTGTTTGGCTAACCCCGAAAAAGAAATAAACAGTATCTGAAAACATGTCCCTAGAGAATGCACATTGCAGTAATGAAACCAATTTCTCTTTTCTCCTCTAAAGAATTCAGATATCAATTACTGTAGTCTCTTGTTCACATACTAACTCAATGTACATATGCCACCCTATGTATTATTCAGGGTTTTTCAGGGAAACATAACCTATATGATTGTTTTATATATATATATATATATATATATATTTGAAAATATATTTATTATGTGAATTGGCTCAGACAATTGTGGGATTGGCAACTTCAAATTCCTTGGGGCTGGCTGCAAGTTAGGAACTTTGATGAAGTTTCAAACAATTCTCAGGAGAAACTGGTAGCTGAAATAGAGATAGAAATTCTTTCTGACTGTTAAAATCATCAGTTCTCCCTTTGAAACCTTCAATGGATTAGATCACAGTTTTATAATCACAGAATGATTATAAAATCACAGAATCTCCTTTGTTGATTGCAGGTGTAATCAGCCATAGATGCAATCAGCTGACAAATGATTTAAATCCACAAAATATCCTCATAGTAACAATCAGGACAGTGCTTGCTTGATCAAATGGCTGAATGCCACAATCTAACTAAGCTGACATATAAACCATCATACGCTATAAATATTAGACTTAGAATATTAATGGTGATAATGAGGTGATCTAATTAGGAAAGGATTTTTTAAATCTATCCTGTACTTCATCAAGTTTATCCTGTATGTGATATAGAATGGTGAATTCTCAAAATCTCATAAATATCCAGAACTGCTATTTGGCCTATTGCTTGTAGGTATCGAATACATACCTCCATTAATGGAAGCTTGATATTTTTCCCTTATAAGTTCAATTTTTTTCTCCTATTATGCTGGAAGTCTTGTCTTTTTTCTCTGATGAACAGAATTTACCCTTTCTTGATGAATTGTGAAGATATATGACATTAATTCTTAAAAATCCTACATGATTGTAAAGTTAACTGAAATAATTATTGATATTTCACAGGTACAAAAGTTAAAATGAAAATGACAATTTCCATTTGATTCTGAAAATGATGTTTAAAAACAAAATTTTAACTGAAATGCAATGATATACTTTCAAAAACAAACTCCTATCTGGGGACAGCTATATTTCAACTACATTCCATGAAACCCTAAATGGATGCTCACATAATTTGATTGTAAACAGCATTGTGTGGCAATAAATACAGCAGAGGTGAAGTGAATTAACCAAGGCAATTCAGAAAGGTAATGAGTCAAAAAATTTGACACATTAGGTATGCACCCTAAGAAGTGTTTATTCATGCATTTCTGATGACAAATTTGCAGACTCAATGAAGCAAGAGTCTATATATTTTATCCCAATATATCAGTGTCATAAAGATTCTATGCTATTTCTGTTATAATATGACCCACAAACTAAATGACGTTTATAGCATTCCTTGTGTAATTCTCTGTGTTCTTTTCCCTGAATATTTGTCTCACATCATTCAAGTCAGAAACATTTCTCGGAGATTCATGGTTGAGTTCCCTTTTGTCTGCTATCAGCCTACTATGCAAACACCTGATATTCATATACTTATTTTCCATGTAAAGGTGAAATAATAGCTCTTGTTGTATAACTGTCATATGAGTACTGAGTGGATTAATAGGATAATATTGATAGAGCCTCTTGGAATTTGTCTCATAAAAGTTACTTTATAAATACAAAATAGACAAATATAACAGTAAGAATTCTTTCCCCAGAGTAACTAACACACAATCTCTGCAGATACATTCATTTTGACTAAAATGAAACATTCACAAACATTATAAATATTGAAATTCTGTTTAGATTTTATTGAAAGGGAACTACTGATCATATTAAAAATATTTCAGAAATGTTTAAAATCATTTTATTTTTTAAAAGATTTGTTTGAATAGAATTATAAAATGAACCTCTAGATTTGAATTTAAATATTTCACTAATTTCCATGGACTTTTTCCATTTTAAATATGATTTGTTAGGTGTAAATTGAGGAAAACATTCTTAACATTATAAAATGCAATTAATATTTGGGTGATGATCGTGTTTTAGCATATATCTCAATCAAAGCTACAAATATTATGTCTAACTCATCTTTGGGAGACTATAATACTTTTGTCTTCTATAATAAATGAATCCACTATTCCTATAAGTCATCTTAAATGTCAAAATTAAGAAAATTAGATGTGTCTGTGTATATGTTTCTGGCAAAAGTTTTTCTAGTCTTTACTTCACATCATGACATAAAACACTACAGTATTTTACTATTTTAAATCATAATAAAAATTCTATCTATACATTTATCTACTTAAATATCTATCTACTTACAAATCTATCTACCTAGGTAAATATAACTTAAATAATTTCATATATTAATATTAGCCAAGTGTTTATAATTCTTCCATCATTAAACTGTCTGTCAAGTCGAGATTTAACAATATGACAACTGATGCTTTTATTTCTTCTCATTATTTACATCCCTATCTAATGAAATTTTGAGTATATAAAGAAAAGAACAACATTTCAGCTGGACAAAGATGGATGAAAGTTGAATTATTAGGCCCCATTCTTGAGTGTTAAGCTATTGAATATTAGTTATTTACCCTTGATGGTACCTTTCCACCCTCTCACTTCTATTGCATCTATGACCCTCTTACATTTTATAATAGTTCAGATTCCTGAGAAAGATGAGCAGTTATACGGATACTATTTCTGTTGTGGAGCAAGTTGTTGTATGGTACATTAGGTGAACACAGGCTCAGGCACAACAGAGAACTTTGGCATGTGGCTTTTATTACTAACACAGCACATAGGGAGGGTCAAAAGAGCTGGGGAAAGATTGTACCATAGTCTGTCCCCAGAATGAGCCAACTGTGGATCAGGGTCAGTGGATGGTAGTTCTGCATACCCTGCTTTGCATCAGAGACGGACATCTGCATTGCCTGAATGGTGAGCTTCTTTTTTCTTTTAAAACCTTTTATCCAATAACGTATACTTCTAAAATTATTGTATGTAACTCTTATCATGCCATATATTGCCTCACTCATGCACTATGAAGTCTGTGGTCTGCTAGTTAACATGGTTTGCTGAAGAAATAGGTGACCTTGGTATAATCAAGGAGCACAGGAGGAGCAATCATAACCAACAACCATTTTGAATATCCTTCATGTTTCCATGTTTTCTGTGTCAGTAAGAAGTCAACAGGAAGCCATAGGCATGTGAACCCTTTACTTTCAGAATTAAGGTTTGATATATGGTAGCAGACTGCCATTCGAGGTGAGTCTTGATTAGCTTACTGAAGTAGCTTTAAGGGAGCAAACATTTTGGAACAAGCAGAGCTGTCACAGATGCCAACACCTGGGGAGAAAAAACACATGGATGTTTGGAAATGCTTGGAGATGCTTGGAGTCCAGCAGACATCACCATGAGATGTTAAGCAAGCCAGAACCTGGAGATAGCCAGGGGAAACCAGGAGTTGAAAGCCAGCCCTAGAGAAACAAAGTGAGGTACCCCATAGTAAGAGAGGCTGAAAGCAATGGCACATAGGAGCAAGGGACCAGCAGATGCCAGTCACATGACTTCCTAGCTGACAGAGGTGTTCTAATCTATCATCCTTCCTTGAATGAAGGTATCATTCCATGGGTGCCTAGTTTGGACATGCTTACAGGCTTAGAACTGTAAAATTGCAATTTATAAAATTCTCTTTTAAAAGCTGTCCATTTGTGGTATATTGCATTCCAGTCACTTCACAAACTAATGCAGGTACATACAGCTTCAAACAACCACAATCAGTATATTTTTTCTTGATGGCTGAATATATTTCCCCATCCAGGCTCTTCTGAGAAGTGATTCTGAGTAAGGCAATGAAAGGTCAAATGGACATATCTTGAGAACAAGCATCATCTTGTGAAGAACATGCTATAGTGGAGATCATTGCACAGATTTAGGCATGTGCATTCTTAAAGTCTGATACTAAGGAAGGTGTCTGTCTATGTTGGCTGATAAGGCTCAGGGGAATATGAGGGCTTAAAATTCTCAGATTCAGCTTTCTCAGTCTTCTTGCCAGATTTCAACTTCCCAATAGTTACAAAGCTTACTTATCAGAGGCTACCTCTAATATAGGAACATTGTCAGAACTGGCCATGAATTTTAGTTGTCAGCCTTGATACCTTTTCAATTATATCTGTGGCTTAATTTTCAATGAAATTGGCCCAAAGCCTGTAAGAGATGAGTGTATACTTAAACCTGACATTGACGCTATATGCTTTCACAGTTTTACAGCATGCCTTCAATTTCTAGTTGGCTGCCCTGAGCCTGTAATTTTCTTTTTGTAGACCTTCCAGGGTCATTAATATAATCCAGCCTATTCCTCAATGTCTGTAATTATCATTAGCCTCAGACCATCAAGTGCCACAGCCCCCACACATTCAACACCTCTCAATCCTACTTAAACCTCATTTTAATTAAGCAAAGGCGAGATCCTAAGTACTGATGATTGCATTCTAGGTTTATCACCAGTTCATTTCTGGTATCAACTATGTTGAAAATTTTTGCATTAATTTGAAGTATCTTTTAGAAGAACAATATCTCAGTAGTAGCATGGTTAGAAGGAACCATTAAAATCTGCAGCAGTGCAATAAATCTGTTTTCAAATTTTTCTCTTTGTGCATTAACTGATAAGAAAATATAGAGGTTTGAATGGCTTCACTAATTTGGCTTAGCTTCATTTCACTCACAACTGTTTAGATACAACATTTTGATGTGACAGAAAGTGATTTACAAAAGTGATATTTTCCTTGTCAATTTAGTTTAATTTCTTTCTTTGCTCTGTATTTATGTTATAGTATACAATAAAATAGTTAATAAAAAAAAAGCCTTACAGCAAAAAGTGAGATTCCTTTGGGAAGAAGAAATTCTATAGCATAGAAATCCTACCTGCTTCCAGCACATTGACCTGTCCTAAAATTTCATATGCAAGACTTACTCTATCAGTTCTTGTCTGACAGTGTCCACCTTGCGTGCCTACTCTTCAAATTTCAGACCTCCCACCACATGCAATCATGTGAGCCAATCCCTTAAAAGAAATCTCTTATGAACATCTTTATTCTGTTCAATTTGTTTTTCTGGAGAGCTCTGACTGATAATAGAGGTTAAGAGGATGAAGTCAAATATCCACACCCACAACTACTTATCTTTGGTGGATGATTCAATAAATTGTTAGAAAGGTGAAAAAAAAAAAACAGATTCAGTTTTCTGGCTTCAATTAGGTGTATATAAGAATTATTAGATATGTTATATTGGAAAAGAGGTAAACGTTCCATTGCGAAGACTAGAACTGTAAGTCTGGAACTTTTTCCCCATCAACATCTTCTTTTATAGAAGAATTAAAAACCAAATTAAAGACTTATTGTCTAAAACTGAAAAAACAAACAAACAAACAAAAAACGGTCCAGTAATGAAAAGAAGAAGTGCTATAACCTGTTTGAATAACATTGGAAATGATAACCCTTGATTTTGTAAGGAACTGAAATAGCTAAATCTGCATGTCAAGATAACTGCTCCAAAGTAAGTTAATAAGAAATAGCTGCAACTAGGAGGTATTTCCTTATATTATTGTGAATCAAAATTGCTTTCTACTGGGTCTTCAAAATCATTTATCTCCAAATATTATGCATTAGTTGAAATTCTGTTTATTTCTTTCAAATTTCTAACTAACCTTACTCAAATCCCTTATGTTTTCATTGAATGAGAAATAAATGTCTTCTAAGTTTAACAGGTGCAAAATGAAATGAATACATTAGGCCATTGTTTAGACATAACCAATAGATTTTTTAATATACAAATAATCTAATGATTTATGATATTTCAATGATGTTAGGAACAATAAAAATGGATCTAAAGGTCCATGGCCTTTTACAGAATATATGAAAACCTTTTGGCTGAGTGATTAATACAAACTACGTTCAAAGACAGATGGTATAAGATCTTTGACATTATACCATGTTAGTATTTCAGACCAGTTTGTTATAGAAAAAGGTCATTCAATATTAGAGACAGCCTGTAAGATAAAATGTAGCTTGAAAGACTATGAGGAAATTAAAGTTGAGACTATGGTAGGCCTTCTCTGAGTATTAACTATTTTATGATTGTATTTGATAAGCAAATTTGAATTGACAATTCTGTACAGTTCATAAAGGAATAACTATCTTCTATCCTGATGCAACCACTAGGGTATTTTTAAGTACGTGCACTTTCAATTAATTCAATACACATGCTCATGTGTTTTTGTTTGTTTGTTTGTATTTTGCATGGACAAGCACTGGGAATTGACCCCGGTCTCTGGCATGGCAGGCAAGAACTCTGCCTGCTCAACCACCATGACCTGCCCTCATATGGTTTTTTAAAAATAATTTTGCCCATGTCTACCTTCTCCAGCTTCACTTTCTCATTTGATGATCATATTGTTCCCATTTCTATACATATTATACGTACTTTTGACTCTCGGTTCTATGATTTTCCACTCCATTCAACATGTCACCAATATTGCATGCACAAGTAAGTACTTTTGAAATTCGCATTTGAATATCCAAAAGTTCTTAATTTTACCATGGCCAGCAAACAGAATTATTGGTTCCTGTCTTTACTTACAACTGTGCCTCCCCAATTTTGCCTAACTTTGTTCAGAGTACTGTATCTATTCATTTGGTCAAGACCAATCCTGATTCTTTCCTTTCCTTTCCCTACAAGCCTATTCCCTTCATCATTAGGAACTTCAAAGTCTAAGTGACCAACTCATTGACTGGGATGCAGGCTTTGAGGAGGGCTAGCACTATGGTCGGGGGTAACCTCTGGACCAGGTATGAGAAGATTATCAGCAAGATTATGATGATGGAAGAAGAGGCCATGGAAAGCTGGTACAAAACCTGTGAATGGATGAGAACCCAACCAATGAAAGACTCACTCCTTGGCCTGCTGAATTGTTGAAAAACAATACTGAAGTTCTGCAAACCAGCCCCATTTCTATTAACCTTTGATCAATATAACTACTGAGATAGAAGCCTTTTCATGGTTTTCCTCTCTGAAAATTATTTAACAGAGACTCTAAAAGAAGTCCTTAATTCTAATCTTAGAATTTGGCTATGTGCCTACCAGAATGACTTTCTGTTATCAAATAAAAAACTGTATTCTGTGACATATTAGATCTAAAATGTTCATTAATCTTTCAGTCAAAAGCATGACACTCTTTTTAGGAAGATTGGAGAAGTTAAAACTTTATTTTTCTAAATTTGAGTATAAGTAGATTCATGATCTACGTTGGGGTCTGGATTTATTTTTTAATCTACATTTGTATAAGATCAAGTTTAATAATTAGAGTTTTCCTATGTAGTATATCCTTGCTGTATGTAAAGAACAGATGTTTGACAGCTGAATATGTTTTCTGTGTTGAATTCTAACCTCTAAAGGCAAATTTAGAATTAAAGGACCAACTTCAAAAGTTGGTGTAAAAGTTAAGCCTTAGACAGTCCCCAGGGATACCACTTGTTTCCATGCTTTATCTGGTCCATCAAGAAATTCAGGTGCAGGACTCAATGGGTATTTACTAGACACATTTTTCAATAGATATATAAGTTATACCTAAAGCTAAGGAAAGCAAGTGTTCATATTGCCATTAATTTCAAATGCTTCAAAGGAGGGCATTGTCAGCAGAAAATGTGATGAAATAACAAGGGATGAGTTAAAACATTGCCTTGAAATTAGGAAGGGTGGTGAAGGCCAACAGATTTGTTCTTTTCATTTTCACAGTGATTTGGAGGTGGAATGGGTTTAAAAAGCTTGAAGATCCAGATAATGCTTAAGGAAAATGATTAGATAAGCTTCCCACAGGAAATGTCTTTTTCACCCAATTCTTATGTAGAAGTCTGTTTTGTTTTTACTCCATGTCAAATGAATTGTATTTACTTAGGTTCAGAGCTTTAACAGTAAGCTAATGCTCTCTACAGAAAGGGTACTCTAGAGACATTATTATGTATTTGTAAAACAAGAAGTGATTTGTCTGTAATATTCTTTGTGAGCCTTTGCTCATTAAAAACTCTAGTGCAGTTTAATTTTTCCTGATAAAAGTGAAGTGGCTTGTGAAAGTTAGGGCTGAAGTAACTTAATGTGAACACCTTCTTTCACGTTACATTAACGAGGTTTTCTCATGAAATTCGAACTATTTGGATTTTTAAGAGCTCTAACTAGTTATAAGTGCTTAGGAAGAAACAATTTGCAAACATTTAATTTAGTGAGGATACACTATTTGTTTTTAAAATTTCTTATTACATTGTAGTTTCAATTGTATTTTATACTCTTTTGTAGTAAATGGAACTCAGATTTCTGTAGCCCTTAAAATCACAGAGTAGTTCCTATTGGAATTGTCTCTACCACGACAGGTCACTTTTCAATAAAGTTGAAAAAAATGAGAATGTGATTAGGCACCCCTCACTGAAAAAAGGACAGTGGGATAGCCCAAAATCTGGTTGCCTACTCTGCTTCTGATGTCATCAACTTCAAATCGTTTTTTTTAATCCTGTCATAACACACTAATCTTTTAAATCGAACCAATCATGCATAGGCCTGCAAGACTTAGCATTTCCTGTGTTTTTTTCTAACATAAATGTCTTCTCCTCTGGTATAAATGCTTTGGTGAATTCACTCATGAATTTTGAGGCTTTTCTCAAGTGTTAACTTTTCAGTGAGGGGTGCCTAACCACATTCTTCTTATGTACTTTGTATCTTCTTTCCCTGTTTAATTTTTTCATAGGAATTATCAACTTCTAATACACTATTACTTTATTGAATTCTTTTCCTTTCTCTTTCTCTCAGCCTCTCTCTATTTTTATCTTCACCCCCCCCTTTCTTTTCCTTTCTTCCATGGGAACATAAATTATATTATGGTAGTGATTTTCATCTATTTTATACAATGTTTTATTCCCTGTGCTTACAAGGGAGGATGACATATACTACACGCTGAATAAAAATAAATAAATAAATAAATAAATAAATAAATAAATAAATAAATAAATCATCCATAAATAAAGTCATAAACAAATGATTGATTAGTAAATTTAGCAAGATAGATGAAAACTTTAAAGGAGGAGAAAAATAAAAGTTTGGAAACACATCACACAACATATGAATTAATAAAAATAAATGCATTTTTGCAGATAGGAATGCTCAGTATTACAAATTTATCAATCTGTTTAAATCTGTCTAGAAATTCAATGCTATTTAAATGAAAATACATGGAATTTTATTTTGAAACTTGATAAACTTATTACCATTATATTGAAGAGACCAAAGTTTCATCAAAATACTTCCCTGTAAGGATATATTTATGGAGTTTGTAATATTAGATAGGAATTCTAATTGTAAATACACAGTGTGGTACACAGCCTCTAAGATGGAGTTCATTGAGTCCCAGTTTCTGGTATTCACACTCTTTGTAAATGTCTCCTCTTTAATATTGGGTAGGTATATTGAGTTGCTTATAGCAATAGCATAGAACAAATATAATATGATGTCACTTTCAATAATAAGTCATAAAAAGACTGAATCTTCTGTCCTGGATGTATTCTCCATCACTCTTTCTCAGATTGCTCTCCTTGGGAGAGCCAACAGTCATGTTATGAGGCAGCCCACACAGAGGTCCATGTAGCAAGAGAACAAGACCTACCAAGTTTGGGAGTAGATTCCTTTCCTTCCCAAAGCTGAGCCATCATATGACATTGTAGCCCTGGTAAAAATTTGGATTGCAACCTCCTGAGAGACCTTGGCCCAGAAGCATTCAACTAAGTCATGCTTGGATTCCTGACACCCAAAATAGTGTGAGAATATAAATGTTTATTGTTATTAGCTGCTAAGCTTTGATACAAATGGTAAACAATAGATGACTGAAAAATATGATACCTTGGAAGTGATGTATTGGCAAAGAGATAAGTAAATGTCAAAAGGAAGAGTCTAGAGAGTCCTAAAAAATGCTGTTATAATACTGATATAAAACAGATTTAGAATCACACATTTCAAAAAAAGAGTATTGCTTATTGCTATTTGTGTCTAACTGAACTTAAAATGTGGTCCTTATAAAGTTGCAGAAGTGACGTGGAAATATACTAAAGCAATCTGGTATTTCCTTGGAAGAGATATGCTGTAAATTTACTTCCAGCCCACAAAATGTCAGATTATTAAGAAAAAGTTATCATTCTTACTGGAATATCAAATGCTATAACATATTGGTGCCAAGAGAATAATTTGATTGAATTATTAAATGCATTCAGCCAAAACTCTAGTACAACACAATCAATTGCATTTTTTTACTTTGCGATTTAAACACATTTAAAATGAAAATTAATGGGAGAGAAAAGTCAAGAAATCATTTTACACATTCACCAGAACATTCAGATCATTTTTTCTGTAATAAAAGCATGAACTTTCCAAAATTAATGCTAAACAGTCATCTTAATAGCCTACGATAAAAAATAGGTCAGGGAAACCTCTAATTTTACCCACTATGTTAATAAGTGTATACTTGTACACATATGACTAATTAGTAATTGAAATCCTTCTGGAAAAATGAGTGGTAACTAGCACCAAGATCATACATTTTTTAAAAAAGGTTATCTGACTGACAGAAATTAAAAGCCTTGTCAAAATTTGCAGAATTATTCAGTTTGTAGAAGAATAAAAACCTCTACACTCTAGGGGAAAAACTGCTTTGCTATAATTATACAAACAATTCCTGAATAATTGACATTATAGGTATAACCAATCACTGGTTTCAAACAATGACCTTTTTATTAATATCACTAAAATATGTATTTAGAAATTATTTTCTTTCTATACCCGATTGACATTTTTTGCTCCATGCTATCCTAAAGCAATATATAAGCATCAGAATATCACCCACCAATATATAACTTCCCCATTTTAGTCATGAAATTTATGTGCTATAAAGAGACCTCATAGACCTTGCATTAATATTTGTCAAGAATGATAAGCTATTAGCTGAAAAATATGAACACATTATAAACATTTTAGTAGAAGTTTAGGATTCCCAGTATGCATTGATAATGTATAAATTTAAGAATGACTTTGAAATTATTTAAATTCTTATTTAATCAGATTTTTTGTTTAGTTTCATTTCAGCAGATCATCATCTTCTTTTGACAACTGTACTTTTGTGTTCATTTGGTGTGGAAAGCACAGATTGCCTGTCTGTTGGTCTCTATTCGGGAATGCAATTCTGTCTCCCAGAGAAGAGTAATCAATTTTTGTTCAACCGATTTCAAGCTTGTGCAAGTAGAGTAAAATAAAATAGAGGACTGAAATATTTTACCTTGGATCAGTATAATGAGCTTCTTATCATTTTATTGCAAATCCATTATATTCTTAAAATAAGAAACTGCAGAGAATAGATGTGTCTAGACTATCCTCATTCAGGCTCACTGATGACATAATACCCAACAGTGTACCAAGGTCACACAAACTCATCCTTGCCCTCAGTGCAGGGTCAGTAGATAGCTTGTTATATGATAGAGAAGAAAAATTCTCAGTTGTCATTATTATTTATGTTAAGATGTTTAAACTGACTGTCATTGAGGCACATTCACAATAGTAAAACACCATAAATGTTTCAACAATTAGAAGATAGAGCCAATTAAGAATAGAAAGGTGCATGGCTGAATTCAAGTTAAGATGCTGTGGATGATACTAAAAGTAATGTGAAGGCAGAGTGGTCAGCTCCATACATACCTTGACAATCACGATGTCATACAATAGAACACTAAATCCCAGTTTTATGCTGACCGGTTTTCACAATTAAAACCAGAAGGTGCATTTTCGGTCAAATACATTTAAAAGTTATCTTTTAAATAGCAAAGGGCAAAATCGTTTCTTTTCTAACTTTTGTAGCATACAAAAATAATTGGATTTATAATAGCTTTCAATTATATTTTTATTTCCTGTGCAATCTAGCTTTCATAAACTCTATATCATTTCATTTCTCCCAATGCCATCAAAAGAGTGCGAAGAAATAAAATGTGACATCAAATGAATTTCTAAGGGATGGTTTCTTATCTCCTGAGTATGTATAACAACAAGGATGAAGACTCTTTCTTCCTAATTTTAAAACAAATCAGTTGGCTGCTTTGGGGTAGCTTCTATAAGGGGCACAGGCAATTATGAGCTTAAAAATATAAGCTTATGATCACAAAAATAAAATTAATACAGTGTTGAAGAAATGAATCATGAAAATACAAGATTAAATGGAGAGAGAGAACAAGACAGTTTCTTAGTTGTGCTGCAAAGAACTTTAATCGACAAAAACAAAGGGGCTTGTCATCTTTAAGAATCTGAATAAGTTAAAAATATATTCCAATGTTCTATCTCCTTCAATGGTAATGTATTTGTCTTTTGTGAGGTGTGCAATAAGTTAAGATTTTGAAATTTAGCTTAAACTGAAATTGAAATAGAAAATTGAAACTGGCAAAAATATACCAGTCAATGGTCGTATGTTTAAAATATTTCAGGTATAACATACATATATATTTGAAGTGTATATATGTTATAATATGTATATGTCATAATTTGCATATATATATGTTATAGACTTACACACACACACATATTTTATATTACTTAAACACTAATTAGCCACACCTGTCCAACTCTCTCCGCTCAAGACAGCGTACGATTCTGGTGCCCTGTGCTCTCATTCCGGGAACAAACGCTCCAAGGCAGGAGGCGAGAAAATGTCCTCCGTCAATTACTGGAACCCTGTGGCCATGTGGGGCTGGGACATGGAGTGCAATAGCTGTGCCATTTCAGGGTCCAGGGATGGATGCTTGTCTTTGCTGTCAAGCTGAATATGAACAAGAGGATTGTATTGTGGTCTGGGAGAATGTCATCATTCCTTCCATATTCCTGCATGCTGCTGTGCTTAAAACAGAATAACCACTGCCCTCTCTGCCAGCAAGGTAGTATGGTGTAAAGAATCAGCCAATGAGAATGGTGGAAAGCTTTTATAGCACAGTTGTTCAGAACTCTGGTACATTTTTTTTTTTTATCACCGAGTGCCCTACAAAGACTTGAACACTCCAGGGTATTTAATTCTTCAAATAGGAGGAGGTGGGTCCCTGGTCCCTTAGCATTCTTCAAAGGCATGGTTTAACATTTTGTCAGTCTTAGTTTTGTAAGTTCTCTACAATGAAGAAGATAATTTTTAAAGATGATCTTTCCTACCTCTGTAGTTTGTGTCACACATGCACGCACTGCTTAGAAATGCTGTAAAAGAGGAGAGAACTAAACATTGAATGACCATTATAATTTACCTGAAATCCAAAGGACTGTGGAAGTAATTCTATTCAGAAAAGAATTATTTGCATACTTATTTTTTAATGTATTTTTTTGAAGGATCTTCACACACCATACAATCCATCCAGGGTACACAATCAATGGTTCACAATATCCTCACATAGTTGTGAATTCATCACTACGATCATTTTTACAATATTTGCAATAGCCCCGAAGATTGCGAGAAAGATCAAATAAGAGGAAGAAGATGTAATTGAGAAATTAGGATTGAACAAATAACTGTGACGACTGATTCATTATAAAGATATTTCCATTTAGAGCCTAATGTTTAAGAATAACCAGAAGAAAATAGCTGAAGTTGTTGAAATGTACTCCAGTAGCCCTGAACTTGGATGATGCGCATTTATTTTTAAGTTAAAAAGAGAGAGAGAGAGATCATTATAGTAACAAATAATGTACAGTTTCAAACCCAATTCATATCTTTAATGTGTATCTGCTATTTGTTTTTTATGGACAGGGAAGATGTGACTCATGAAATCTTCATTTAGTGTAATGAGAATTTTAAGTTTGGACATTAAACAATGAACGGAGTAAGTAAAATTTAAGCTTCCTGAATATAGGAATTTGATGGTTTCTTTGACACATCAAGAAAAGGAGATCAATACTCATCTCACCTTAAATTACTGAGTGATAAATGACGTAAAAATGTCCAAGTTCCAGCCAGATTAGATTAAGTTTTAATTTAACTATATAGCCCTGGTTTAGGTGCAATGTTAATGAAGGGAAAAGATTTACTGCTGTACAATTTGATTGAAAAGTTTATCACATGGTGTTTTAATAAATGTTTTATTCTATTTAAAAAAACATTGAGACAACATTCTTACTAATTTTTAATGAATATTAATATTATTGGGTCAACAACTTTGTATTTGAGTTAAGCAATTCTTTCTACACCTTTTTTTGTAACATATAGGGCTGTCAACCTTTATATGTAACATATGTTCAATCACACATTTTACGATAAGTTAGTTTGACTTTAAAATCAATGCTAGAATGACATGTCAAATTGTATTTATTGTGATGACAGCAATAGAATTTGCTAAATTTTTATTTGAACACTAATGGAAAAATCAGAATAACAGAATGCCCACTTTCTGCCACCTAGTAGCGATGTGGTTCTTTGAACTCTGTTTTAATCTGTACAATTATAAAATTATAAAGATAAATTAATAAATTTACATGGTATATATTTGGAAATTCAATGAGATTATGATTTTGAAAGTGCTTTATAAACTCTAGAGTGATCTTCAAATTTGAAACTATTGATGACTCCTTGAAATATTTTATCTGGTTTTAGAGACAGCACAATCCCTTCATATTTCTCTCACTGTTGGGTACTTCTTTTTAGTCTTATTTCTAAGTTTCCTCCTCTTCTTGAATTGTAATCATTGGAGTGCTGTAGCATTCTGTGTTTGCACATTATAACTTCTCTCTACATGTGTGTCTATCCCTGGATGGCCTCACCCAACTATATAACTTTATATGTCTGTATATGCTTTCATATGTCTCCTTGCAAACCTGAAATCCAAATTCTTAATCCAATGACCTCCACAACCAGTTCCCTTGAATGATCAATGAGCAATTTAAAACTAACATGGTTCCCTCCCACACCTCTGATTCTCCAATTTGGTAATTATTTGCTCGGAGCAAAAACCTTGGAAACAAATTTGTGTTATCACTGTCTCTTACTCATTATTCATTCCATCAACAAATCATAGTTTCCCTCTCCTTCAGTTATATCATAAATAAGATCATTTTCATCAATTCCATCCCTAGCACCCATTCCTAGTCTATTATTTCTTCATCCCTGGATGGCATTGTTAGTTCTCCAACTAATTTCTTACCTATCATGCTTACTTAGAGTGTTTATTTTCCCCAGAGACACCAGTGTAATCTCTGTACAACATCATTCTCTACTTAAAATCTTCCCATGATTTCATATTTAGAATAAAATCATAGCTTTTACCATGAGTACCAGGATTTATATGTGCTAGTAACAGGCTAACTTTTCAAACCACTTTTTACTATTCTCTTCTTGTTTACCCCTACCTTATTATTCTTCTTGATATTTCACCAAACCCCATATATTCTGCTGTTAAGGTTTTTGCATTTGGTAAATGCTATTTACTAAGTCTTTCTCTTGGATTTACAAAGCAGGTTAACCCATAAAATTCTCTGAGAAGCCCCACTCAACAAAAATCCCAAACAAATTGAGCAAACAATTACATTAAACATTACATTTTACAAAAATCTAGACATAAGCTCTGGAGTTAGAATTTTTTTCTCTATAGTCTACACATTCTTACTAGCAAGATTCTGCATGTTGTAGCCTGTCTTGCTCTCAGCCCATCCTTAAATGCATGGTAGATGCAATTGTTGACTATATCAACCATTAAGATATAAACTCCATGAGGACAAGCTTTTATCTTACTTATTCAATGCTTTATTCTCAACTCCTAGCACAGTGGCTTGCACCTAATAATCTATGTCACTCTCTTTTGGTGAGTGAGTATGTGTGTGTGCATGTGTGGGAGAGAGAGAGTGAGAGGTAGACAGAGAGATAGAGAGACAGAGAGAGAGACAGAGAGAAAGGAGAAACAAAAACACAGAGAGATTAAAAGAACGAAGAAGAGAAGGGGAGGGAAAGGAAGGGGAAAGAGAACAGCTTTGTCTATGATGGAATCATTTTGTGTCAATATTCAGTAGATAATCATTGTGAAGTTTCAGTTCTCTCAAAAATTCACCTTATATGCTATAATTTGCAGATTATTTATATATATGTAGCTTATAAATTAGATTTTTATTATAGTAGGGTGTTAAAATACTTCTCATTTTTTATCTATGTTCATAGTTTAAATTTGTAGGGTTGTCATGTGCAAATACATAACATGATAAAATTAAATTCTGAACTAATAAATATGCATTGCGTATTCACAAAGGAAATAGGGAGATAATCAGTTTGGAAGAATTTCATGTTGTGCATTGATTCTTCTAGTCATGAAGCAAATATTTACTAAGTGTCTAATGTGTGCCATGCGTAATTCCAGGCCCTAAGAATAATTTAGTGAACACAACCTCAAAGTCCCTGCTGACATAGTTTAGTGAAACAGATATTTTCAAAAATTTTAATATTCTATGATTCCACCACCTTGTTCTATGATATGTAGACAAAATGTGATTTCTTTATCTTTTAACAAAAGTCTTTTATAGCTGGAAATTCATTTCAAATTACATCAAAAGACTATAACTTACAATATCACTAGTTGAATAAATGAATTGTGTAAAATAAAATCAATAATTTAAAGAATAGATAAAAGATACCATCAAATAAAAAAGTGCTAAATATTAAATGTGGAACCCTGTGTAAGACTTATAAATAGTTATTTACAAAAGAATAATTTGATTTTTCTACCTATTCTGAAGGGTGACTGATTTAGTACCTCTAAGGCATAGCAGTTCTAATATTTATTTACTGGTTCTAGTTTCAATTAAATTTTATTCCTCTGGCTACTAGTGTTTTACCTATGTGATATTGACAAATTAAATTCACGATTGTCAGATGAAATATGTCACTACTCTTGTGTACATGCGCTGGTTTGAATTTGTGGACCCCAGAAAAGCCATGTTCTTTAATCCTCATTCACTATAGCTGGCTATGGGCTTTTTGATTGTTTCCTTGGAGATGTGAATCACCCAATTGTGGGTGGTAACTTTTATATGGCTTCTAGGAAGATGTGACTCCACCCATTCCATGTGGGTCTTGATTAGTTTACTGGAATTCTTTAAAAAAGGAAACATTTTGGAGAGAATCTCTTTTAGAGCCATGAAAACCACAGAGTCCACTAGCCAGTGACCTTTGGAGATGAAGAAGGAATACATCCCTGGGAGGGCTTTATGAAGCAAGAAGCCACGAAACAAAGCTAGCAGACATTGTCATGCTTGCCATGTGCCTTACCAGTTGAGAGAGAAATCCTGAACTTCATCGGCCTTTCTTGAGTGAAGGTAACCTCTGTTTGGTACCTTAATTTGGAATTGTTAAAGACTTGCTTTAGTTAGGACATTTTCTCTGCCTTAGAAATATAAACTAGCAACATGTTAAAGTCCCCTTTTTAAAAAGCCATTCCATTTCTGGTATATTGCATCTGGCAGCTAGCAAACTAAAATAGTATATTTCTTGGCATTTTTTTATAAGAAAGAATACAAAAATACTGAATGTCATAGGGCAAGTTCCTGACCTCCTTATTGCTTAAAATTCTTAACTATATGACATGTTCTTGTGCTTGGTAACACACAGGCTTTTTGTGCTCAAGATCATAAAATCTAAGAAGGTAATTTTAGAATCTGAGGAATATAAAGTAATTTGAATCCAAAAGGTGGGATTCTATCTTGGGTCCTTATAATTCCAAAGAGATAAAAGCTAATTTTTGATTATTAGAAAATTCTAACTTTATTTTATTAAAACCAGAAAACCCCAGTTCACTACCTACCGGAGCAGGCAATTCACTGTAGAGCAATAAGATGGTGCCAAGGATTTTTAAATGATAATTTAGAGTTGAAAATAACATAACATTTGACAACAATTACAAATTTACAGAGTGAGAGTCCATTCACACTAATGTGAATTAAAATTATTTCTGCCTAAAAATAGTTTTCAAGGATATTTTATAATTTCACACCATTTTACTTTTATTTAATAAAAGGTACCCCATATTATAAAGTCTCATTTACCTAAACTTTGACAACTTAAGAACATTAAACTAAAGAATTATGAAAGTGACTTAAATCAAATCAATATATATTACTGGGTAAGTCTACCTATAAAAATAAATTAATAATACCAATTTTCATATATTTCGGTTTGGAATACGCCATGTTATTTATATGCAATGAATCTGATCAGTATTTTAACACAGATATGGCTATTCAAAGTTTATGTGCTTTTTGCTATGTTCCTACATCAGAGTATTACTATAAAAAAGAGAAAAAATAAGGGAGATTGCTGCATGTTTTAATGTACAATTGCCCAAATATTTATTTTATCAAAATTGACAGACAGAATTTTTTTTAAATACCCTGAATATTCTGAATGGAATATTTTAAGATGTTAATATGAATGAGAGCTCAGCAATAAAAACTTGCTTAAAATATTTGATGGGTTACAATCTATTTTGGGAAATGTTACTTTGGAGAATATGACATGTACAGTCTATTTTCGCTTTCTTAGGAACATAATTTCTTAGTTTCCCAGGGTTGTTATGACAAATACCACACACTGGTTGGCTTAACCTATAGGAATTGGCTCTAGGAGGCTAGAAGTCCAGTTGAAAGGAATGAACAGCAATCCTCTGTCCTACAACAATCTCTCTCTTCCTGTGACTGTGCCTCTAATTTCCACTTGCTTCTGGGTTGTACTTGACCTCTAGCTTCTTGTGACTGCTGTATCCAATTCCCTTTGCCTACAAGGACTTCTGCCACATTGATTAAAATCTCTCCCTGCTTCAATTAAGCCTCATCTAAGTGATATCTTCAAATATATTATTTAGGTACAAGTCCACACCTTAACTAGAAAGAACATCTTTAAAGTTCTATTTGCAACAGAATTCACATGCCCAGGAACAAGGATTAAGACTTGAACATGTCTTTGTAGGGAAAATGATTCACTTCCTAACTCATACCTAAGTAAAAGATGGTTTTAACAAATCAACCATTTTGATTTGCATTAAATTCATCATAAACATAGTTTCAGTATTTAGCTAAGGCAAGAAAAAGTAGTATAGTCAGAAATATAAACCAAAATACAGTACTACTTATAAAATAAAATTAAAAAAAAAATTTAAATAATCACGTTATAAATTTAAAAAATTATCCTTATCAGAACTTGGCAAAATAAAATGAATATAGGCTTACTCTTCTATTTTTTATTTCTGTTTAATATTCAATTCTAAAGGTGCCTTAATCTAGTCATATTTTTGCTGGGCTGCTTCTAATTGCAATTGTAGGTTGGAGAAAAATGCAGGATATCTGAGTTTCAAAATTCCTGCAATTATTTCACTCGTTTCTGTTTATTTGTCTGTTATGTTTTGGATCTTTATTTATAAATGTTTTATTTTGTTTTAAGAATTAGCCAGCCAAGTTTGGTACAAATTGGATTTTATACAGATTTAGATAGTTTAAAAAAATAAAACAGAATAAGAGACTACAGAACTCATCTTCTGTTTATATAAGAATGCCTTTTATAAATGTGTTACCTTTTATAACATGTCAGGGACTGTGGCCATAAGGAGATCCCACTTTTAAAAAGACCTACTTTATTGCCTAGAGACCTTTAACTTCTAGGAGTTGCTTTATGGTATGCTGACATTCTTTCCTCACTTGCCAGCCACAGGGCATAGACTTACTGGAAGAAATTACTAGACCACATAGAGCTTTAAATCCTATTATATTCCCAGTAGGAGGCTTTGCTGACTGGAAGGTCCTTGCATGGATAGTTGTTTGCTTGGAAGCATAGTCTGCTAATACAATAGATAGTTTAAGCTTTATAAAATCTATATTCCACCTATGATATCCACTTCTTTTCATTCCTTTGTGAATTATTATTGAATTTCACTTCAACTGTATTTGACAGTCCTTGAAATTTGCTGACTTATCCATTATCACTTCAATTCTTCCAAGATTCTAGTTTGTGCTCTTGTCAGCCAGAATTCTCTCTTGTCTCTGCTACGCAATGTCTTCTAGTGATCGCTATATACCAAAAACTAATCTTAATACATAAACTATATTTTTGATTCAATATCTGAAAGTTTATAGGAAGCAGAATTTCCAATGCTGAATGAATATATTCCAAAACATATAGATGAATTACTATTTCAGAGACTTATTTTTTATAAATCATGTATGACATATGTAATGGTCAGGTCCACGTGCCAGATGATATTGCCCTGTTGTCTGATCAAGCAAGCGCTGGCCTGTCTGTTGCTGTGAGGACATTTCATAGACTTAAATCATGACCATGTTGGCTGCATCCATAGCTGATTGCATTTGCAGTCAGCTTAGGGGAGTGTCTTCTGTAGTGAATGATGCTTAATCTAATCACCAGAAGGCTTTTAGGGAGGATTCAGAAGAGACAATCACTTTTCCTGCTTCAGCTAGCCAGCTTCTTCTGAGAGTTTCTTGAGGATCTTCACTGGACCTGCCAGCTTACTGCCTGCCCTACAGATTTTCGACTGTTATATCCCCACGGTTACATGAGACACTTTAATAGATTTTATATTTACAGATATCTCTTGCTCATTCTATTTCTCTAGAGAACCCTAGCTAATATAGCTGGTACCTGGAGTGGTTCTAAAGAAACAGAATCATAAAAATGGGTTTTTTACAACTGGTTTTCTACTCTGACTAGACTCACAGGCACTAATTACTCCATTTCCTATAATCAGGATGACCATGCCAGTCCATGGGGTGAACTGGAAAAAGAGATAGTCAAAATATCACCATTCGATTCAGCTAATTGCATGCTTCTAAGAGGCCAGGTTCTGAGTGATAACGTTTTTGACACTTTTAAGGAGTTTTGTGTAATTAAGAGGTAGAGCAATTTGGCTGGTTGTTTTAGATACTCTGGATACATTGATGAGGGAAAGGGATGAGCTGAAGGTTTCAAATGAGAAGCTTACATGTCATATGACAGATGTAAAAGTTTCTATGAGTGCCCTGAAGGAAAATTATATTTCCCATAGATGCAGACTTGAGATCTCTGAAAATCAGACTCAGAGTATCAATTTTAGAGTAGCAACTCAACAATGTAAACTGATGTCTCAACCTTGCATGGTGTCTGCTGTTAAAATGAGGTCATTGATTGGAAAGGAGTGGGATGATGACATGCGGATGGATAACGATGGCTGTGGAGACATTGAAACCCTAGATTGCCCTGAGTCTTTTCTGAATAATCCTGGAATAGTCTTCCCTGAGGACATAGCCACCCCACCACTAACCTGCCCTGAGGACTTGCCCCCCCAACCTCCACCTGAAGGAATTAATGCTTCAGTGCCTGTTTCACCAGATGAAATTGTAAACAAACATCCTGAAGTAATTGGCTTGGAAGATACTTCTAATTCTTTTCATGACCCACCCTCATCACCTTCCTTTTCTTCCAAACCTATAACTAGACTGAAGTCCCGATAGGCCTCAAAAATGAAGTACAAAGTGTTACCCATGAGGAGATACACTATACTCCAAAAGAACTGCATGAATTTTCCAATTTATATAGACAGAAATCGGGTGTATATATTTTGGCTAATGGTGGTAGAAACATAAAGATGGATCAGCTAAATTTACTGAGATAGGCTCACTAAGCAAAGATTCTGCATTCAATGTTATAGCTCCAGGGTTTAGAAAAGGCACTAACAGTTTATTTGGATGGTTGACTGAGACATGGATCTAAAGGTAGCTGACATTACCTGAGGTTAAAATGCCAGAACTGCCCTGATATAATATAGATAGGGGATCCAACAGCTTGGAATGCTAGAGTGTATTTATCATGGAAAGCCTGCTCAAACACCCCAGAATTGTCCAGAAGATGCACCCTTTACCAGAACTGTGAGAAATGAATTTGTGAAACAAGCTCCATCATCCCTGAAGAGCTCTGTAGTCACCCTTCTCTGTAGTTTAGATATTACTGTGGGAACCGCTGTCACTGAGCTCAAATCCTTAAACACAATGGGGATGATCAGATCCTGAGTTGCCAGAAGCCAGGTGGTAGCACTTAATTGCCAAAGACAAGGTGGGCTTGGTCATCACAATGAACAAAAGACTCAAAGCAGGAGTCAAAATAATCTGACTTGCAGACACTTGTGGCGTTAGATAGTAGATCATGGGGTACCCAGAAATACAAAAGATGGGCAGTATAATAAATTCTTGTTTGAGCTGTATAAGTAGAAGAGTTATGGGTCAAATGAACAGAGGTTTAACTTGAATTACAAAAACAGAGATTCATGGCCCCTTTATCAATTTCCAGACTTGAGACAGTTTACAGACCCAGAGGCCCTTGAATGAGGGGAAGGCCAGGTCCCCTTGGGGGAGAACCTTGCTACACTGCCATGAATTTATACTGGTAATCATCCTTCCAGCCTTCCACAAAGAGATCTATGGCCTTTTACCAGGGTAATTAAGCACTGGGGAAAAGGAAATGGTCAGATATTTTGGGGATTATTAGACACTTGTTCAGAATTAACATTAATTCCAGGGGACCCAAAATGTCACTGTGGTCTACCAGCTAGAGTGGGGGCTAATGGAAGTCAGGTGATCAATGGCATTTTAGCTCAGGTCCATCTCACAGTGGATTCAGTGGGTCTTTAGACCCATTCTGTAGTTATTTCCTCAGTTCCAGAATGTATAATTGGAATAGACATACTGAGAAACTGGCAAAATCCCCACACTGGCTCTCTGACTCATGGAGTGAGGGTTATTATGATAGGAAAGACCAAAGTGGGGGGCACTAGAACTGTCCTATTTACATAGCAAAATAGTAAATCAGAAGTGATACTAGATTCCTGGAGGGATTGCTCAGATTTGTCACTCCTATGGACTAGAAGGATGCAGGGATGGTTATTCTCACTACATCCCCATTCAACTCTCCTGTTTGGCTTGTGCAGACAACAGTGGGTCTTGGAGGATGAGAGTGGATTATTGCAAACTCAGCTAAGTGGTGACTCCAATTGTAGCTGCTGTTCTGGGTGTAGTATCATGGGTTGAGCAAATCAACACATCCCCTGGCACCTGGTATGCAGTTGAGCTGGCAAACACTTTTTTTTCAATAGCTGTTAGTCAGGACCACCAGAAACAGTTTGTTTTCAGTTGGCAAGGTCAGCAGCATACTTTCACTGTCCTACCTCAGGGACATAAAAACTCTCCAGCCCTATGTCATATCTTGTCCACAGGGACCTTGATCATTTCTCCCTCCCTCAAGACATCACACTGGTCCATTATATTGATGATAGAATGTTGACTGGACCTATTGAGCAAAAAGTAGTAGCTACTCAAGACTTATTGATAAGGTATTTGCGTGTCAGATGATGGGACATAAATTCAACAAAAATAGAGGAGCATGGGCGACTGCCGTGGCTCAGCAGGCAGAGCTCGGACCTGCCGTGCTGGAGGTCTGGAGTTCGATCCCTGGTGCCTCCTGCCCATATGCAAATTAAGAAAAAAACAAAAAAAACAAAAAAAAAAACAAAAACAAAAAATAGAGGAGCCTTCTACCTAAATGAAATATCTAGGTGTCCAGTGGTATGGGGCATGTTGAGATATCCCTTCTAAAGTGAAGGATGTGTTGCTGCATCTGGCACCTCCTACCACCAAAAGAAAAGTACAACACCAGTTGGACTCGTTGGATTTTGGCAACAACTATTCCTCGTTTGGTGTGCTACTCTGGTACATTTTCAAGTGACCAGAAAAGCAGATAATTTTAAGTGGGGACCTGAATAGGAGGAGTCTCTGTGACAGGTCCAGGCTCCTGTACAAGCTGCTGATCCACTTGGACCATATGATCCAGCAGATCCAATGGTACTGGAAGTGTCAGTGGCAAATAGAAATTTTTCTGGAGCCTTTGGCAGGCCCTTATTGGGGAATCACAATGCAGATCCTTAGAATTTTCAAGCAAAGACTTACCATCTGCTGCAGATAACTACTCTCCTTTTGAGAAACAGCCTTTGGCCTGCTACTGGGTCTTAGTAGAGACTGAACGCTTAACATGGACCACCAAGTTACCAAGAGAACTGAGTTGCGTATCATGAGCTGGGTGTTGTCTGACTCAACAGCCATAAAGTTGGGCATGCACAGCAAAATTCCATCATAAAATGGAAATGATATATTAGAGACAGGGTCATAGCTGGTCCTGAAGACATGAGTAGGTTACATGAGGAAATGACCCAAATGCTAATGGTCTGCACTCCTGCCATATTACCTTCTCTTTTCCAGACCAGAGGTGTGGCCTGTTGGGAAGTTCCTTACAGTGAGTTGACTGAGGAAGAGAAAACTTGGGGTTGGCTTACAGATGGTTCTGTACAATATGCAGCTACCACCTGAAAGTGTACAGATGCAGCACTACAACCCCTTTCTGGAATGTCACTGAAGGACAGTGGTGAGGGGAAATCCTTCCAGTGGGTGGAACTCTGAGCAGTGCACCCAGTTGTTCATTTTGCTTGGAAGGAGGACTGGCCAGAGGTGCATTAGTATACTGACTCATGGGCTGTTGCTACTGAATTGGCTGGATGGTCAGGGACTTGGGAAGAGCAGGATTGGAAGATTGGTGACAAAAGGGTCTGGGGAAGAGGTATGTGAATAGACTTTCTAAGTGAACTAAAAACCTGAAGTCATTCATGTCCCATGTGAATGTGCACCAGAGGATGACTTCAGCAGAGGATGGTTTTAATAATCAAGTGTATAATATGAACCATTCTGTAGATACCAGTCATCCTCTTTTCCTAGCAACTCCTGTCATTGATGAATGGGCTCCTGAGCAAAGTGGTCATGGTGGTAGGGATGGAGGTTATGCATGGGCTCAGCAACATGGACTTCCACTCATGAAGGCTGACCTTGCTATAGCCACTGCTGAGTGCCCAAACTGCCAGCAGCAGGGATCTGCACTCAGTCTCCAGTATGGTACCATTCCCTAGGCGATCAGCCAGCTACATGATGGCAGGTTGATTACATTGGACCACTTCCATCATGGAAGGACCAAGGCTTGTTTTAACTGGAATGAAAACATACTCTGGATATGGATTTGTTTTCCTTGCACACAATGCTTCTGCCAAAACAACCATCTGTGGACTTATGGAATGCCTTATCCACTGTCATGGTATTCAACACAGCATTGCTTCTGATCAAGGAACCCACTTCACAGCATATAAAGTGCAGGAATGGGCGCATGCTCATGGGATTCTCTGGTCTTACCATGTTGCTCATCATCCAGAGGCAGCTGGATTGATAGAAAGGTAGAATGGCCTTTTGAAAACTCAATTTCAGTGCCAACTAGGTGGCAATACCTTGAAGGGCTGAGGTGATGTTCTCCAAGAAGCTATGTTTGCTCTGAATCAGCATCCACTGTATGGTGCTGTTTCTCCCATAGCCAGGATCCATGGGTCCAGGAATCTTAGCGTAGAAATGGAAGGTGTACCACTCACTATTACCCCTAGTGATCCACTAGGAAAATTTATACTTCCTGTCCCTGCAACTTTGAGCTCTGCTGGTTTACAGATTTTAGTTCCAGAAAGGGGAGTGCTTCCACTAAGAGAAACAACGATTCCATTTGACTGGAATCTAAGACTGCCACCTTGTCACTTTGGGCTACTCATGCCCCTGGATCAACAAAACCAGAAGGGGATTACTTTACTGACTGGAGTGATTAACCCTAACTATCAGGGAAAAATAGGACTACAACTACACAATGGAGTTAAATAAGAGTTCTCCTAGAATATAGGAGATCCCCTAGGGCATCTCTTTGTACTATCATGGCTTGTGATTAAAACCAATGGAAAACTGCAACAACCTAATGCTGGCAAGACTACCAATGGTTCTGAAATTTCAGGAATTAAAATTTGGGTTACCCACAAGGCAAAGAACCACAACCAGCTGAGGTGCCTGCTTAGGGTAAAGGAAATATGGAATGGGTGTTCGAAGAAAGTAGTGAGAAATATGAACTATGACTACAGGATCAGTTACAGAAATGAAGACTGTAATGGTATGAATATTTCTGCCTTGCTTTGTAATTAGTATCTATGTATTTACACATAAATCAAGCATCTTTGTTTTCCTCTTTATTTTATCCCTCTATCATATGACATAAGCTGTTTTGTTCATATTACAGTGTTTGAGATATCAAGTTTAAGAGTGAATATTACTCAAGGACTTGCACCCTATTCTGGAGAGATTTAATGCATTTCTGGTTGTACACAGGACAGTTGAGTATTTTTAGGCAAGAAAAAAAGTATTTTTGAGCAAGAAAAAAATGTGTCTGTCATTGTTTTTTTTCTTCAGAGATGAAGTATGGTTTAAGGTGATGTGTATAGCAGCTAAATTGACAAGGGGTGGACTGTGACGGTTTGGTTCATGTGTTAAATAGGTCAGATTTTGGTACCCAGTTGTCTGGTTGAGCAAGTGTTGGCCTGTCTGTTGCTGTGAGGACATTTCATGAACTTAAATCATGACCCTGTTGGCTACATCCACAGCTGATTTGCATTTGCAATCATATAAAGGAAGTGTCTTCTGAAATTAGTGAAGCTTAACCTAATTACTGGAAGGCTTTTAAGGAGGTTTCAGAAGAGACAATCACTCTTCCTGCTTCAGCCAGCCAGCCTCCCCTGAGAATTCATAGAGGAACTTCATTAGAGCTGCCGCCTCATGGCCTGACCTACAGATCTTGAACTTTTACATCCCCACAGTTGCCCAGCCAGCCTCTCCTGAGAGTTCGTTGAGTATCCTCATTCAAGCTGCCAGTTCATGGCCTGCCCTACAGATGTTGGACTGTTATATCCCCACGGTTATGTGAGATATTTTTATGCATTTTATATTTACAGATATATTCTGCTGATTCTGTTTCTCTAAAGAACACTAGCTAATGTATTTTAAAAATTAAAGCACACAAACTTTGCAAACAAACCACATTAATAACACAAAAACTTCAAATAAAAATTGAAAAACTGAAATCAGTGGAGTATTAGGAAAGTATTTTCCATGCCATATTAACAATTTTGAGAGAAATTAAATGAGAATTCATAAAAAATAACTTACTAGTGTATTTAATCAAAGTGATAAGCTAAGTAAATATGTTGGAAGAATCTGAAATGTACAAAATCCAACCAAATATTTGTTTAATCAAATTTTTTTATATAAAATCATAAAGGCATTGTTCTAGTTTGCCAGCTGCTAGAATGCAATATACCGGAAATGGAACAGCTTTGAAATGGGGGAATTTAATAAGTTGCAATGTTATAGTTCTAAGGCCATGTAGATGTCCCAATTAATGCAAGTCTATAAAAATGTCCAAATTAAGGCAACAGCAAGAGGTTAAGAAGGCTGATGAAGTACAGGCACATAGTGAGTGTGGTAATGCCTCCTAGCCTTCTCTCCAGGCTTCTTATTTCATGAAGCTCCCCCAGAGGCATATTCCTTCTTCAAATCCAAGGGTCTTTGTCTGTATGTGCTGTCATGGTTCTTGTGCCTTATACCTCTTTCCAAAATGTTTTTTCTTTTAAAGGATTCCAATGAACTAATCAAGACCCACCTGGAATGGGTGGAGTCACATCTATCTCTAATCAAAGGTTAATATCCACAAGTGAGTGTGTCACATCTCTGTGGAGATAAACTAATCAACCTTCCACCCTACAAAACTGAATAAGGATTAAAAGAAACAGCTGCTTCCACAAGATGGATCAGGATTAAAACATGGTTTTTCTAGGGTATATAATCCTTTCAAACCAGAATAGATATAATAAAGTAACCATTTTATATAAATAAAAAATAATTCACATTAAACATAAAAATAAAATTCAATCCAATAGCAGGATATTCTCACTGAAGATTGTCTTGAAATTTGAGCCACTAGTAAAAGACAAGTAACATAATTACAAATATTTTAAAGGAAGTTGCAGCATTGTTGTTTTATAAGTCCTGTTATTATCTACTTATAAAATACAAGGAATTCAACTGTGAGCAATTAGTCCTAGACCTTGTTTCAAGTAAGATAACAGTTGAATATGCACTGTAATTTATTGCAGAAAAAAAAAATCTGTGCTGGTTTGAAAGGATGTATGGACCCTAGAAAAGCCATATTTTAATCAAAATCCCATTTCATAATGGCAGAATAATTCCTATTCAATACTGTATGAATCTGTAATAAAATCATCTCCCTGGAGATGTGATTTAATCAAGAGCAGCTGCAAAACTGGATTAAGTGACAACATGTCTCCACCCATTTGGAGTCCTACAAAAGAGGAAACATTTTGGAGAATTGGAGATTCTGTGAGAGCAGAGAATGCACCAAGAAACTGAGAGTCCACAATACAGCGACCTTTGGAGATAAAGAAAGAAAACGCCTCCCAGGGAGCTTCATGAAACAAGAAGCCAGGAGAGGAAGCTAGCAGATGACACCGTTTTCACCATGTGCCCTTCCAGCTGAGAAAGAAGCCCTGACTGTGTTTACCATGTGTCTTCTCATTTGAGAGAGAAACCCTGAACTTCATCAGCCTTCTTGAACCAAGGTATCTTTCTCTGGATGGATGCCTTTGGACATTTCTGTAGACTTGTTTCAATTGGGTCATTTTCTCGGCCTTAGAACTATAAACTAGCAACTTATTAAATTCCTCTTTTTAAAAGTCATTCCATTTCTGGTATATTGCATTCAGCAGCTATCAAACTAGAATACTATCCTACAAGTAGTTACAGTAAAATGTGCAGAAGCCATTTGAAGAAAATCATAAAAAATTCATTGATGGAAAATGACCTAGATAAGAAGATAAAACACTGTATAATGTATGTCATTTGTAAAATTATCTTTGCAATCCAGACAATTTCAAGAAAAATAATAACATAAATTTAGTTTCATAATAACCCAACAAAGTGCATTATAGATCTCTGAAATAACGGTAACAGAGAGCCAAAAACAGAGAGAGATCAGCATGATCAAACATAAAAATACAATAAATCTATATGATGTTAAACCACATGATATAAGAGGAGAAAGAATCAGACGAAAGTATCAAAGAAGAGTTCAGAAACAGGTCTAGGAATTTAATTAAATTTAAGCTATTGTATTCTTCCCCTTAAATACAAACACACACACATGCACAAATACACACAACACAAGATTAAAAATATATCTATGGTGATCAATAATTATGAATTATTTTAATTCACTTGATTTATTCAAAAGAGTAATACATGCATAAATATTTCCTGGTAAAATAATGATAACTACTCAAATATTCATTGACCTTCATAGTGTGCAGTACTAATGAGTATCTATAAATGAAACGAAAATGATTATTGTGAAGTGAGACTATATACATGAATTTGAATGCAACAGATAAAAGCAAAACTCCCTCAGGCAAGTGTTGGCTGGTAAGACAGCATGAAGCATTTCCATAATGAATGGAGGGATCAGTTATTTTTACTTAGCAACCTTCTCAGTGGCATTAAGGGGAATGAACACTGACAAATTTAGCCAAAGATATTGAGGATTTTAGAAGTTGCCAATAGATTTGAACTTACTTTTTAATTTTCATGTAAACATATATGTTCGTATTCTGACAATTCCACTGCAACTGAAAATATTCTATTAATTCATAGCAAAGAGCATAAAAATCAATTGGGCAGAGCAGTTAGGACAATGGTGTTTGGAATAAAAAAAACCAGACTGCTCCCTACACCTCTTTAGAGGTTAAATTCTAGCATCATGTACCACTTAACGAAGCAAGAGCTGGAATTGGTTTTCTACTCCTGCTTGTGAGTGATATCATTTTACCCATTTCAGACACTTTTGTACTAAATGCTGCCATTTTACAATAGTTGCTCCTTTTCTCCTTTTGTCTTTTTGTTAATTTTAATAACTACAGAACTTTGAAGGTGAAAAAGGGGGTGGGTCATGCTATAGTCTAATTTACTCGGGCTTAAATACCTCTCTGTAATGCCTCCATTCTTAGATATGCATTCCTTATCTAAAGCTAAAATTGAGGATATTTCATATTTTTTCCACTGAGAATTCTATATATAAAATTAGAATTCCTAATTAGAACAGTAGTGTCTGACAGAAATGATGATTTTAAGTGAAATAGTATATGAATGTATTTTCTAAAGAGAAGTTGGTGTCATTATATTATAGACCAGCAATAGTTTGAATTCCTGTTGTTTAAAATGGGGTTTTCAATTGGTAGAAATCATTGTTTTAAGAATGTGAGCAAGATTTATTTTAGTTTAGATGATTAGAATAATTGGAAACAAATTTTTGATGTGGAATTTATGACCACAGAATTTTATTTCCTAGAAAGTAATAATCTTAAATAGATTATTTTTATAAGAATTCTTGCCGGCCATGCTGGAGACCTGGGTTCAATTTCCAGTGCTCTCTATGAAAAAAGAAAAAATCGTAAGAGATGCAAGTTTCCCACTTCCAGTATCATTCCAAGTTATAGCTCATTTCAATCTTTAAAAGCAAATTCTTTAGTTGATTATTTTCATATCCTCTCTATTTGCTCTCTTCAATATTTATTTTTAAAGTGTTAATATTATTTCAGGTTATCCATCTATTTTCTTCTGTGAATGTGTTTCTTCACTTTAGACTGGTTCTTTGTCTGATGGTCAGGAGACACTATGAAAGACTTAGCTTCCCCCATTTTGCTATAATTTCTTTAGATAATTACTTCTGTTATTCTTGTTGTTCATTTGTTTCCCACAAGTTAAAGAATTCAGTTGCTATTATACCTTATGTTTAAATTCTGCGCACTAACCCCACCTGAAAGTTCCTGCCTAGGACCCCTCTGGAATCTCAGCTGGGAGATTGATATCATCTGCCCTTTTAATGTTATTTAAGCTACATCTGCTGTCATTCTGCTTATATTAAGCAGTATTTACTGGTATTTTTTATTCCCTAAAATCATTTAACACATTCATTCAGAGATGAAAGTTCATTCTCCCCACACACATAGATACTATTTTATCCAGTGTTTTATTTGGTCATTCCGCATTGTCATTTCTGTAAGGGTGTTGGGAATAATGGAAAACGCACATATACATTCACAGCAATCTTTTTCATCCAATGTTTGAATTGTCTTAGATTTCAGTATGTCAGATATAGAATGCTAATTTCATCATGAGCTGTATGCATTTCTGGATTAAATTCAATTGCTATAACAGTAGAGGTAAAACAACTAATTTTCCTAATATTTTATTCCATAATATTTTTCTTATCAATAAACTATAAAATATATTTTGTAGGGGCTACTTTATAAGGCTTTTCTAATAGTTAAGTAAGTAAATGCATTTATTCTGCTTCAAGTACTCAAATATTAACTATGTTGTTTTAGTATAATTCAATTGATCTGAAATCAGATCTGCAATTAATTACCTCTATTATTATAACCTGACTTTTTGGGGTAAAATAATATTTGCTCTACTGAAAACCCAATAAAGAAACTGTATTCAAGTCTTTGTGAATTCAAGGCAATAATCTCTTATGCAACTTACTCACATAGTTAAACAGTATAAAATATCATCAAACAAACAAAGAGAACTTATCTTGTACAGATTAGTTAGTGAAAGACATGTCCTCCCAAAACAGCGACCCTTTTTGGCAAGTATTTGAGTATACTGTTATATCCTAGCCATATATAAAGTCTTTCTCCAAAGTCACTGACAATTTATGCATAGTAAGTTTGAGAGTTTATGCATAATAATGTATTAGGTGAAATAGTTATACATTGCTTAAGTAAGTTGCAATTAATGTTTCCATTATTATTTGTTCTAATGACATTTATTTTATATTAAAATAGAAAATATTTTGTACTTTAAATATGTGTTTACATCTATTTTTATCCTTTTTAATGTGTCGAGTCATTGTAACTTTTGGTTCAGTAAACTATGTTTTAGGTTTTAAAATACAGTAGCTGGGGCGGGCCACGGTGGCTCAGCAGGCTGAGTTCTCGCCTGCCATGCCAGAGACCCCGGTTGGATTGCCGGTGCCTGCGCACGTAAAAGTAAAATATGATAGTTGCTTTTGAATGAGTGAAGTTACAGTTTTAGCCTTTTTATACTTTCCTCATGCTTTCATTTTTTCCTTCATCTTATTCAGATGTTCTCATTGAAGAAAAAGAAATTCTTTCCCATCCCATTGAGCATAGCAAAGATTATGAAGACTCTGGGATTGAATCCAATGATTCTAATATACGTTAAAGTATTAGAAACATAATTTCGTGTTTGACCATTAGTCTTTCAAAACAAAATTTATCTTGAGATCAAGAACTACTTTAAAGATATTTTAAAATAATATAATTTACTTTTCTGTCCATCTCCTTCAGTGATTGATTTATTATATTTTAAGTATATTAAGCTATTGAAAATATCACTTATGAGAAAACTGTACTTTGAACAAGAATGTATAGAGAATCAACAGCACATTAAATAGATGAAAGTGTCAGATAATTTGGACAAAATTGTACATCTTATATATCTTCAAGTGTATTGTTAGTCCAATTAAACTTTCTGTGTGATATATAAGGAAGGGATAGAAAATAAATGCTTTTTTCTTTATAAAACAGTGTGAGGAATCTTTTTTCTTGACTAGATTAACTAGACTTGAATACAACATCATAATATTATGAAAAAGAAATGCATATTACATGGTGAAAAGTTTATTTTAAATATCTACCAATTTGATTGTCTAACTTACATTACTTTATTGCAAAAAAAATTGATATTTTTCAGAACAATTCTTCCCAGTTTCAGTTTTGAACTTTAACTTTTCATTGAAACTATGGTTATAGACTGGCTCCTTATAGTAAACATAAGGAGCCTGGGGCTATTTAAATTTCTAAATTAATGAATGAACATATTTTTTACCTTGCCTTTCATTTTTTTCTTCCTAGCTACTGCATTTCCTTAGTTGTAGAATATTCAGTTTATGGTACAAGTAGAAAAAGAAATAACATTAATTACTGCAGCTGATGTCACTCACACATTTTAACTGACATATGGTGAAACAATAACAAGCTGAAGAATATAATCTGTGCAGTCATTTTTATTGGCACATAAAATTGAATTTCAAACTATAACAAATACTTGCTTACCTAACATTCCAGTTGGTACCTATGAAAGATCATAAGGACATATTTACATGGTGTTAGAAAAACACACAACACTGCTGGCATAATTCTACTATCAACATTTTGTCATGAATATTTCCTGTAATTTACAGGCTTCAAAACATTTTATAGCATAAAGTGAAGATACTTCTTAGAGGATTCCTAAAGAACGAATTAATATTTACCTTCTTTTTATTTTATCCTTGAAGTTTGAGAGTTGAAATACTATGCAAGAATAAATACTTCCCCCTTTTTTGTTCTTTTGTTAAAACTACTATGCTAACCATTTGATGATCCCTTTCAACCAGATTTAGACTATGCCTCAGCCCTGGTATATTATCATTACAGATTGAATCCTCTCCCCCACTTAAGAAATGTTCAAGTCTCAAACTCTAGTCCTGTAGATATGAACTCATCTTACCTAGGATCTTTGAAGATCCTAGGAGTTAATATGAGGCCAAACAAATCAGGGTGGGTTTAAACCCAATATGACTGGAATCCTTATAAGCAGAAGAAACTTGGAAAGCCAGGAGGAGACACACAGAGAGTCAAAGCTAGATGACTGGTCAAAGCAGTGGTTGAGTTATAGATTGCCAGTAAACCCCACCACCGTGCTCAGAGAAAACATCATCACGCTGACCATCATGGTTGTGGACTTTTAGCCTCCAAAACTATGAGATGATAGATTCCCATTTGTTTTGTTAGCCCTGACAAAACTGAGGCAGAGTTATGGATATAAATCCCTTCACTCTGCTTTCCCCTTTTTTTCCTTCCTTCTTTCTTCCTTCCTTCCTTCACCCCTCCCTCTCTTCCTTCTTTTTCCCCTTCTTTCTTCATCTATCTATCCATCTATCTGTCTATCTATCTATCTATCATCTATCATCTATCTATCTAACTTATCTGTCAATGCATATCCATCTATCTGTCTAATCTGCCTTTCTGTATTAGTCTTATATGTTATTATTTCTCCCCTCCCCCCTTTTTTTAAACTCAAGCATGGAAACATTTCAGGATTTTTAACTTCCAGTCCTTCTACTGAATTATACATTCACCAGTCAAAACCAGTTAAATATCTACTTTTAGGTGTCTTTTTGCTCTTTAATTCTCAAGGTTTCAGAATGCAACATCTGTCATTTTTAGAGTAATAACTTCTAAATATGCTAATTGCAAGTGTGGTATTAGTTTGAGGTATTTTCACTTCCATTGATGACCTCCCTGTGTGGGCATCTTCACTGTTTATTTTGTAATTTTAACAGGCATAGGAAACTCCCATTTCTTGCATGTTACAGACTGGGTTCTACTATCTGTGTTCTGCCCCCTATTCCTGCTCCCTTTTAATTATAATTTTTAATTACTTATTTTCTTTGTGCATTACATCCTCCTTATTTCTGTGTTTTATATATTTTAAGCTTTTTTTTTTAACTGGTTTGTTCTTCCCAAAAAAGTCACGTTATTGGTTTCTTAAAAAAGATATGGGGAACACATGTGAGCCTGGAAGGGCATTCTAATACAAATGCTCTACATTTAACTTTATATGCAAAATAAATAAGGGACAATGCAATCTTGGCATATCTATTCAATTGAAGCTAATGTAATTAAAGACAAATGAATATGTAGTTACCTTAGTATTGTCTTGCTATAGTTTATATAAGTATATCTGTGCTGTATTTTCTAGTCCATAAAATAAACATTTAGAAGACTTTAAGCGTGGTGGACTAAAAGCTCTAAAGCTCTTAAGTGGCATTTATTTAAAAGTAAATAGTAAAATACAAAAAAATAGAACATTCAATCAACAAGAGTAATTTTTATGTCATTCTCATTATCAATTATACACCACTGAATATGTCATTCATATCCTCATGAAATATATTACTTGTGACTTAAAATTCTTATTTGCTTCTTCATCCTAGTGTTTTGAGATAACATAAAATTCTTATTTAAAAACACAAATCTGTGAACATTCTGGCATCTACCTGCCTCTCCTGCTTCATCTTATCTTCCTGTATTTCCTAACCCCTTCTCTCTGCTCCAGGAAAACTGGTTAAGTACTTGGAATCTCAGGTAGCACATGAGATTTTGTTGGTTTGTCCAGAGTGATGTCCCGATGAATCCCAGAATGATTTGATCAGTGACTGGAAAAGTATTTGGAAGCCCCCTTCGGGGAATGGTGAGAGCGGGGACAAATTCAACTTCCCCAAATTGAATTCTTGATATTCTCACAAGCAGTGTGGACAACCACAGCTATAGGCTGAGCCCCCAGTCTTGGGGTTTGTTCATATGAAACTTAACCCCACAAAGCATAGGTCAAGTCTACTTAAAATTTAGGCCTAAGAGTCACCCCCAAGAGAGCCTCTTTTGTTGCTCAGATGTGACCTCTCTCTCCAGCCAACATGATGAGCAGTCTCACCACCCTCCCCCTCTCTGCATGGGACATGACTCCCAGGGGTGTGGACCTTCCTGGCAACATGGGACAGAGATCCTGGAATGAGCTGAGACTCAGCATCAGGGGACTGAGAAAAACCCTAGAATGAGCTGAGAATTAACATCAAGGGATTGAGAGAACCTTCTCGGCCAAAGGGGGAAGAGTGAAATGAGACTAAGTGTCAATGGCTGAGAGATCCCAAACAGAGTTGAGAGGTTATCCTGGAGGTTATTCTTATGCATTAAGTAGATATCACCTTGTTGTTCAAGATGTAGCAGAGAGGCTGGAGGGAACTGCCTGAAAATGTAGAGCTGTGTTCCAGTAGCCATGTTTCTTGATGATGATGGAACAATGATATAGCTTTCAGAATGAGACTCTGTGAATGTGAAAACCTTGTGTCTGATGCTCCTTTTAGCTACTATATCAACAGAAGAGTAGAACATATGGAATAAAAATAAATAATAGGGGGAACAAATGTTAAAATAAATTCAGCTTGAAATGCTAGTGGTAAATGAAAGAGAGGGGTAAGGGGTATGGTATGTATAATCTTTTTTTCTCTATTGTCGTTTTTTTTCTTTTTCTGTTGTCTTTTTATTTCTTTTTCTAAATCGATGCAAATGTTCTAAGAAATGATGAATATGCAACTATGTGATAATATTAAGAATTACTGATTGTATATGTAGAATGGAATGATATCTTAAGATTTTTTGGTTAATTTTTTTAATTAATAAAAAAAATGTGCTCCCATCACTATTATTCCTCCTACCATCATCTTCATCATCACCATCAATATCTGTTCCTTGAATGGGCTGTTCTTTCTCCTACTAAAGTGTCTTTACAAATGCTTTAAATTTTATTTTCTTCCAAGAATACTGTTCTCCACCATCCCATTTCACATAAGTAACTACTATTTATATATTCATTGGCTTAACACTTGATCAACTTCCATAGGCTCTCTGAGAACAGGAGTTGTGTCTGTTTTTAGGTGTCATTGTGTTCCTACTGTGAAATGCATTGCTTGACACAAAAATGAATCAATGAAAGAAAAATGTTGCCAAAATTAATCCTTGATGCTGAGACTGTTGGAGTAGATATAAATAAAATTACCTCATTTTGTCTACATGGACTTTGCATTATTTATTTATGTGTGAATATAAATATGTTCTTCAGAGAAATAGCATTTGGTAAACTCCTACTGTATCTCACATGCCTCTCACTATTTCTATACATGCTGCCTTTATCCTAACAAGCTTGGGAGGTATGTATAACATCTTCTCCTCCCTCTTTTTTCTGGATAAAAAAACTGAAGATCAATTAAAGTTAATTAATTGCACAATCTTGCTGCCAGCTGTCATATTACAATAGCATGTCAAAGACTATAATTTACATAAATATAAAATGCAGAACAATCACAGTTTTTAGGGAAATTTTCAAAAATGTGTTAATTTTTAAACAATGCTTTACAGAAAGACAATATTTTCAAGGAAAAGAAACAAGGGTGGGGGACGTAACATTCTTGAAAGCAAGAACAGAATGAATATTAATGGTTTGCTCTTCCTTTTGATACATTCCCACAAATATGCTTCAAACAGTGCATGTTTCTCATTTTGGTGCTTGCCTTTTCTAAGGTCGATTCTGAGACGTAGTGGCCAGGGTGAGGAGTCAGGCTGAGTCTGCAAAGTGACATTCAGTATCAATAAGGTTGAGCTTAGAAATCTGTCCTATATGCCCCATAAAAAGTGTTTGCCTTTGAGTCTTTGAGGAGAATAAGTATGGCAGGAGAGCAGTGCATATACTATACAGTGAGTAAAAATATCTTTTCTCCCATGAGATTTTTGTCTGTCTGTACTGGGTTACCACTGATGATTTAGATCTTCAAGGATAGCTGGCTTGGAACAGATAAAGACCCTTATTTATGTCACTTAAAACAAAAAATAAGTACTGTGGTCAACATTATTGAATTAAATAGAGCATTTCCTATGGATAACTTTTATTATGTTGAATTAATCTAAATCTCAAATTTTACCTTGTTCTTTTAAATGAAGCACTCAGAAAATTCATGCCCACACAATCTTTTATATTTCTTTTTGTCCTAGTAAATTTCTGGGTGAAGAGTTCTCTCTTACATATTAAACCCTTCACTATGCTTCTTAGAGTCATAACGATACAGTGGATATATATGTCTGAGCTCCTGCAAGATCAAGACAAAGATGAGAAATAATTTGGAGATGGTGGAAAGTTTCAGAAATGCCTAACATAACTGATTCCTCCAACATCCAGACTCCTAGGACTTGTAACCACAGAAGCCTAAGGCTAGAGAATGCAAAAGCTGCTGCAATTCAATTACAGATGAGCTTACTGTTTACAGGAAGTTTTCAGTGGTCTCAGAGGTCTGGCTACACTAGAAAATATTCCCTGTTGTAATAATGATACCATCATTAGCAACAACAATAGCTACTCACAGTTATTGAATACATATTGTATCTTTTGTTTACTTTTGCCTTAAACTATAAAAATTTAGAGGCCAGAAGTCCCAAATTAAAGACCCCAAAACAAGATGGAAGATTCCTGTGAACTGATATTGAATGCTTTCTAGGATATATTGCCACATAGGAAAATTGAACTTCAAAAAATATATCCACTTTATACAACAATTTCTGTAAGAAAGAAAGCAAGGCAATTAAATATTACCTCCATGCTCAGTTTTACAAAAAGGAGACACAACTGGAATTGATTATTTATAGTGAGTAGTGGAAAGTTTATTCTATCACTGAAAGATTAAATGCTTCTCTGAATTCACCTTTTTTATCATTTTTTATTCTTTGAACCCACATTACAGAATAAAATGTAATCAACAAGAATGGAATATTCATTAAGATAAATGCAAAGCAAGCAAATTAAACTATCTATATTTTTAAACATTTAAAATGCCTTCAGTAGTCTTGACATCTCCCTCAAAGTTCTCATTATAGTTAATTTTTTAAAATTTTTACCAACTCATAAGCAATACACTAACATATTTTTCAGAAACAGATAATGGTATAACAACAATTTCTTACATATCTTTGTTTCTATGCTTCAAAGAGGGCTATCAGAGCCATTTTTCTAAAATGAAAGTAGGTATGGCATAAAAATAGGAACTTGGTTTTGAAAGCAGACATACATGGGCTCAGATTCCAGCTCAGAAAGTTTCAAACTCTTTGACTTTCAAAAGTTATCTAGAGCCCAAATGTGTGATTTCCTTGTCAATAACACGGGGATAATTATTAATACTTCATGGTGTTCAACAGAGTTTGTTCAAGACAATACCTAGCACACTGCCTGTATCATAATTAGTTTTTAGTATATGTTAACTATTATGATTCTTAAGGATTACATATAATAAATGAGGACATCCAGGTACTACTTTTGCTCAAATCCTAACATATAAGTCTCATCCCTAGAGATAAAATTTTAGCCAATTTATAATTTAAAATTAAGTTGTTGATTTATATTTCTATTACATCAAAGAAAATGGCTTTTATGGTGCCTTTCTTTAGAAGCAAAAGCAAAAAAAAAAAAAGAAAACAAAGCAAAACTATATCTATAGTAAGTCCCTCCAAGTGATACTTCAAATAATTTCCCTTACTTTCAGCTTCTTCTTTGATTAAATATTCTCTGAAAATGCTTCACTTGCTGATAACTTCTTGGTGATTTTATAAGAAACTTTTACAATATTATTTACAGTTCAAAGAGATATGGTTCAATTGAAAATGCACAAAAAAAACTTCTTATATATATTTTCACTTGCCATCCTGTAATTTACTAAATGTCAATTTTGTAACACTTTTACTGTTAGTTATTAGGCTTTACTCTGGCAGCTTAAATGCTTTATCTTATTATTGTTCCACTTTACTAAATAAACTGAACAATTGAAGAGCAGAGATAATCGGTTTTCTTCCCAATTTTTCAGGTCTATGTGTTTGAACTGCTTCTTTGCCTCTGGAAATTCTGCACACTTTGATGAATACTGACTTCAAGAGTTTTTGAACATAAAAGTGGACATTTTTTTTTTGGACATTTAGTCAGAAGTAATCTGAAATGGAATCATCTGTGTTAGTATTTTTAAAATTTACTTGATCTTATGATAACAGAAATTATTATTTATTTCTTGCTTTTTTCTAGTCTGATATTTGAGCCTTCAATAAATTAGACTTACACAAAATGAATACATGCCTTAAAATATAGGTGTAGTAGTAATTGAATATTTTCATGAAGTTGGAAGCTAGGAAACCAAAGAATGATCGTGATGCTTGCTCAATTGTGTCGATTTAATCCCTTAACATCAAACTGTGGGAAGAAGACATTATTTCAAGTGTTGTAAAAAATCATGGTTGTATCTAATATATTGACTCTTTTTAAAATAGATATATTCTCCTTTACTCTTTTCATTATTTCCTGGTCACTATTTATTAGCACCATACAAATATTTGAAAATATACAAATACTGCTTTAACTGAAATGAAATGTTACACTAGAAAAGCTAAGCAAATTTTTCAAATGAAATGCATATTTCTTCATAGAAATAAAGAAATTCACTTATAGACTTTCTATCTTCCCAAGGGAATATGATTTACTCCTAAGTACAAGTAGTTGTGACCACAGATTTATCAATAACAAGGTAATTTATAGTAATTTATGAATAGGACAAAAATACCACCAAGCCATTTGAGGAAGCTTTCCATATGTGTGACTTTGCACTTACTTGCCTATGAAGCATAGATTGAACAACTGGTAACAGTTTAAAGTCTGAAATGTTCCACTTCTTTGATTTTTATGGATCCATACAGCAGTCCTTACCCCAGAAAATTAGCCATTGAATTCAACTGGGGCAACATGTACCCTGAGAAATGTATTTTCAAGGCTGTGCATATCAATAATTTAAAATAAAAGGGTGAAGTGGTACCAACAATTAAGCTCTTAAAATGTGCCTTTTAATTAGAAAAGGATGTTAAAAGAGGGCAACACTTTAAAGTGATAAAATGAAACCCATTTGTAACATATTGGCAATTAAACTTATTCCTTTTTTATTGTTCGTTAGACACTTCGTGTTGTACTTAGAAGGCAATTCTAATTCTTTAATGCTAGTTTTGAATCACAAGTTTAAGCTGACAGTTACTTGATTCAGTTTCTTATTTCAGGATTTTAAGTTCCTACATGTTGCTTTTAAAAACTAAATGATATTCCATTTTTATATGGTATATAAGAAAAATATATTTTTTCTTGATACGTAGCTATCCATCTTCTAGGTTGTACCAAGCATGCTTAAATATATTAAGGAATTAAGCAAATGTCATATTCAGATTTCTGATATAATTAATGAGGATCTTAGCATTGTTATACATTTCATTTAAAACATGTAAATGAACCAGTACTCTTATCTAGAAGCAGAAGTTATACCCCAAATATTGTTGGCACTCTGATGACTTTCACCATTCCTTGATATTCATTTTCATATATTTGACCACCATTAATGAGTAACCAGGTAGCCAGCACTGGGAACTAGGGAATGACTGTAATAGGGGGAAACTCTTTTACTTACATTTTTCAGAAAACACATCAATATTTCCATATGAAAATGATAAATGTTATTGATATTTTAAATCACTTTTCCATTGATAATATAGAAATCTGTTCATAGTTATGGTCTCACATTAGTAATGGGCTTTTATCCAAAATGTCTATTATAGAAGAAAAAATTTCTGTGAATATATGAATGGTAGATCCAATACAGTACACTGTCCTTGAGAGCATCAGGAATAGATATTTTGTAGAAGTGTATAGTAGTCTTTCTCTGTCACATGAGCTATTATGGGTTTAAGTTGTATTCCTCATTAACTTTATTTTTCCTCTATATCGTGGTATCTTTCATAATCAATCAGACCGATACTATTAAGGCTATTTGTATAAAGGTGTGGATTACTATTGGATTAGAAAATGTCAGAAATTCATAACTCTATCATTTGTTTATTGGACTAATATTTAACAGGAACAATTACCCCCCCAAGCATTTAGTTACCTTTAAATGCACTTTTGTAATATTTTAAATATGCTTTAATACCTCAGGCCTGCACATGTTGCTCTTCTTGTCTGAAATTACCTTTTTTTTTTTTTCCCTAATTCTTTGCTTGGATTATTACTTTGCCTTCAGGTCTTAGGCAAGGTTTGACCTCAAGGAAATCTTTTAAAACTCTACAGTACAGAAGCTCTCAAAGTGCTTTTCTTCTCTTTGAGAGAAGAACATCAGATATCTCTTTGATATACTTATGAATGCTATATTACAATACTTTATAATTATTACTTTTGTCATCGACCCTATAGTTAAATTCTCTGTAACAATCAGTTCTTTACAAAATTTAAGATTTTCAATTGTTATTCATTTTGAAATAACTCACTCTGTATTTCAGATAGTTCTCAGAAATATTCATGGATTTGGAATTTTAATATTCGCTTGTTATTTCCGTGCAGTTTAGGAGGTTGCTTTATTAAATATGGTTTCTGCCATATTTCATTAAACTAATTTTTTTGAAGAATGTATATGTCCCACATGGAAATGATGAGTGGGTTTGGTGGGAGGCATATAAAGGAGTATGAAAAACTTCTGGGCATGGAGTTGACAGAGTAACTTGTATTAAACTAAGCTTTCCTCTGAAGAAAACTCTAAAATTTGGGTAAGTTATGAAAGAGAAGTTTTATTGCATTAGAGAGCAATTAAGGCAATCAGAATTTAATACTCCAAGGAACTTGGGAGAAAGGAAAGGTAATGAAATATGTAGAGACTAGAGTCTTAATAGCAAGCAACAATATGCAGTATCCATCATTGAAACTGAATTGGGAAGTTTATAATTGGAATTCAGGCTTTAAACATGTCCATGAGTTAGGGGCCAAAACCCCCGAGAAAAGAATATTAGAAACAAGCACATCTGAACTAAGGATGCACTTTTCCTTAGAGATATTTGTCAACCTTTTAGCTATACATCCATAAATGTTTGTCTAGGTACTAAGGGTGAAGAAATGGCTGGGGGATGTTAAAAATACAGCAGATACTGCCAATCAAATGAAGCATTATTGCACATATAGTTTATTTAAAAACTCTATAGATAAAATATTAGAATTATTAAATGAATTTTAAAAGATTTCCAGGAAAAAGGCTAATACACAACAATAAATGATTTTTATCATTATAATAACAGCAATTATAAATTGAAAACATCATTTATAATGACCTCAATATAATCACATGCTTATCATTAAATCTAACAAAATCTGTACAAGAGCTACATATAGAAAAAAATACATCAATACTGACAGAAAATTGTAAATGCATGAAATAAATGGAGATAGAGATGAA
Organism: Myrmecophaga tridactyla; assembly: GCA_004026745.1. Taxonomy (NCBI): domain Eukaryota; kingdom Metazoa; phylum Chordata; class Mammalia; order Pilosa; family Myrmecophagidae; genus Myrmecophaga; species Myrmecophaga tridactyla. The sequence continues at coordinate 66,098 of PVIY010007012.1, forward strand.
GTACATAGAATAGAGGGCTCAATATTTAAATCTATTGATTTCCCCCAAATTGATCTATAGATTCAGTGTGATACTCATTTAAATAATTGCATCTGCATGTATTTGTGAGAGAGAGAGTTTTGAAAAACTGATTCTGAAGTGTACATAAAATGTAAATGGCCACAAACAGGGAAAGTATCTTTAAAGAGGAACAGATTTAAGATAATTGCATTACAACTAGGTTTCATGACTTTTTACAAGGGCGTATTCATTAAAAAGTTCTCATGTTGGCAAAAGGATAGGCAAATAGACCAATATAAGAATAAATTTGCAGAAATGGATCTATATACATATGGTTACCTCAAATGAGAATAAAGGAAACAGTATATGATAGGCAGAATGTGGTTACCCCAAAGATGTCTGCACCTTTATCCTCAGAATCTGTGAATATGCTCTTTTACATGGTATGTAGGTTTGCTGAAGCTTCTAGAATGCAAGATACCAGAACTGGATTTTTTTTTTTTTTTACAGAACGGATTTATTGTGTTACAAATTTACAATTCTAAGGCCATGAAAATGTCCAAATTAAGGCATCCAGGAAAAGATGCCTTGTCTCTGAAGAAAAGCTAATGGCATCCAGGGTTCCTTGGTCATGAAGGCAATGTCTGCAGGCCTTCTCTCTTGGATTGGTTTCAGAACTGCTCTCTCAGCTTCTCTGGGTCCTTCTGGCTTTCCCTGTGGTGTTTTCTTTCACTCTAAGCTTCTCTCAAGTCTCCCTTATAGTACTTTCCCTTATAGTACTCTAGCAGGCAGATTAAGACCCCCACCTTGAATGGGCAGGATCACATCTCCCTGTAAACAATGCAATCAAAAGGTCCCACCCAACAATAGGTCTCCCCTCACAAGATTGGTTTAAGAGAATATATGCTTTCCTAGAGTACATAACAGATTCAAATCAGCACATATCCCCATCTGGGCTCCCAAAAGTCATGTGCTTTCCATATACGAAATATCATTCCTTCATAATATCACAAACCCTTTAAATCATTTCAGTGACAACAAATACAATACAAAGACAAAAACAGTATAAAGTCTCATCAGAACCAGCTACAGGCATTGTCTGTCCAAAGACAAAATTCTCCTATGACTGTGGACCTGTGAAACTCAGAACAAGTTATCTGCTTCCAATATACGAAGGTGGGATTGTCATAGGATAAACATTTTCATTTCCATAGGGACAAATTGGAAGGAAAACAGGGGTCAAAGTTCTGAAACAGTTCCCAAAACCAACAGAGCAAGCTCCATCATATTTCAAAGTATGAGAGTCATTTATAGAATGATGTTTTATCTTCAAGATTTGAGAATGTAGCAATCCCATAATCTCCATGGGGTTACACGGTGGTCCTGCTCTCTTCAAATACTGGTGTGAGGGTTTTAACATATCCAAGCCTTGGATAGACCACCTTGTTCTTGGCTCTACCCTTTCCAAGCTTCAAGGCAGTACCTGGACTCTCTGACATCTCCGGGTCACACACTCAAGTCTCTCAGAAAACTGGAGTGGTGACCAGGCTCTACCCAACCTCTGAAGAATGTGCTGCACCCTCACTGAAGCTCGGGGCAGCAAAACTCTTCCTGAACAATGGGACAGCCAGGCTCCCCTTTATAAACTCTGGGGCAAACTCCCCTTTCAATGTGCATGTGTGGGTCTGCTCTCCTGACCTGAGTTGTCATAACTCCAGACTTTGGCTTCCCTGGTTCTGTCTTTAAACTCATTCTTCAATCTGTCCCTTTTCTGTCCATTTTAGTCCAGACTGGCAGAATTTCTGCTTATGCAGATCCTGGGACAAATGTGTTGGCTTTCTGTGCAAAATATAGGTATCATAGCCATCAGACAATAATACTTTCCACGAATCCTTCCTGGATAACTCCATTCCCAATCCTGGCTTGTCTTGTGATGGCTGGACTGGTTCCATGTTTGTTTAAATCCTCATGTGTGCCACTATTCTTTGGAGACTTATTTTTCAAAACCTCAGAATTTTCCAAACTATCAATTTCTGGTTTCTTTATACCCAGAAGTTCAGTTCTCAGCTTATCCCTTTCCTCCTGTATTTTACAATAAACTGCATGGAAAAACTGGGCTGCATTTTATTTGGAAATCTCATCAGCTAAGTATCCCATCTCATTGCCTTCAAATTCATCCATTCTCCTAACTTAAGTACTCAATTTTTCCAAATTCTCTGCCATTTTAAAACAAGTATAACCTTCCTTCCAGTTTGCGATAACACATTTCTCATTTCTGTGTAAGACCTCATTGGAAATATCTTTACAGTTCATATTTCTACTAACAATCTCTTCAAGGCATTCTAGGTTTTCTCTATTACACTCCTGACAAGTTTTTCAGAATTATCCCCTTATCCATTTAAAAAGCCATTCCACCATGTATGATATTTGCAGTCTCAGCAGCACTACACTTCTCTGGTACCAAATCTGTTTTTTTGCATGCTAAAGTTGCCAGAATGTGATATACCAGAAATGGATTTGATTTTTTACAAAGAGAATTTATTAGGTGACAAATTTATTACTCTTAAGCCATGAAAATGTCCAAATTAAGGCATCCAGAGAAAGATATCTTAACTCCAAAGAACGGCTGATGGCATCCAGAGATCTCTGTAACGTGGAAAGGTGCACAAGGATATCTGCTGGCCCTTCTCTCCTAAGTTGGTTTCAAAATTGCTCTCTCAGCTCCTGTGGATCCTTCTGGCTTCTCCTGAGGTATTTTCTTTCTCTCTTAGTTTCTCTCAGCTCTGAGATTTCTCCATAAATGCTTTTTCCTTGAAGGACTCAAGCAAACAGATTAAGATCCACCTTGAATGGGGAGGTCACATCTCCATGGAAACAATCTAATCAAAAGATCCTTACCCAGGTGGGCAGCAGCGGCTCAGTGGCAGAGTTCTTGCCTGCTGTGCTAGAGACCCGGGTTCGATTCCCACAAGATTGTATTAAAAGAACATCAGCTTTTCTGGGGGATGTAACAAATTCAGTCCAGCAAATATGGTAAAAAAAAAAGAATTAAGCTTGTAGATGAAATTAAATTTCCTTTAAATTTCAGATTACCTTAAATGAGTATGATTATCCTGCATCGTTATCAGGGTCCTTTAAGGTGGTCAGAGGAAGATAGAACTAGGGACAAAGAACAAGAGAGATGAAAATTTGTTGGCTTTGAAGATGAAGGAAGGGGACTAGGAGCCAAGGAACTTAGAAATCCTCCAGAAGCTAGAGAAGGGAAAGGAAACAAGACCTTCTCTAAGGTTCCAGAAAAGAATGTGACATTGCTTACACCTTTATATTAGCCCACTCAGACCCATGTCAGACTTCTGGTGTATAAACTGTGAGATAATGACTGTGTGCTATTTTAGCAACTAAATATGTGGGAGCTTTCTATGGCAGAAATAGAGAACCTGTATGTTAGTGTACCAAGAAAAGAATTTTCCTTTTAATGAATGAAAATTTTTAAATGGGAAAAATGAAATATATTTTTTAAAGCATATGTAAATAATAATTCCCTATAAATTTTAAATTTCAATATAAAAAGAAACCAAGAAAAGTTTTAGAAGCTAACAAATTAAAATCTTCTTAACCTTTAGGGAGAGAAACATTTAGAAAACAACAAAAGGAAAATATAAGTTGGACTTCATTAAACATTTTTTTCAAAAATGCTTATACAGCAAAGACAAAATTAATAGATTGAAAACATAACTAGGAAATATTTGCAATGCACATATTAGATTTTACAAGAAAAAAGCTACAGAAATTGGTGGGAAAATGTGAGTAAACATTTTTCAAAAGAGGATAATCCATCTGGCAAGCAATATATGAAATGACGCTTATCATCTTTAGCTGTCATGAAAATTTGAAATAACACAAGGTTAGCACTACCTACCCAATAGAATGGCTCTATTTAAAAAAAAATTATCAAGCAAGCACATTGAGAAACTATCTTTTCTCTGGCCACTTACTAGTGATGTTCATTTTCTGTCACTCAACAATTCCACTCCTAGTTATATTTTCAACAGGATTAAGTGAATACCTAAAAATATTTACAAAAATCTAAAATAAGCTTTCTTCATAATAGTATTGAAGTATAGTTCTCTTTTACAATCTGAAAGCATTGGTATTTGTCTTTATGTTCATCTTTGTATTTGTCTTAGCTTATCAGGCAGCTATCACAAATACAACGTATTGGTTTTGACTTGAAAACAGGAATTTATTCGCATATGTTTTCAAGGCTTATTTTTGTTTGCTAAAGATGATGCAACCCAGAAATAGGTTGACTTTTAAAATGGGGATTTACTAGCTTATACACTTATAGTTCCGAGGCTATGAAAATGTCCAAATCAAGGCATGAAAAGGTGATGATTTCTTCCTGAAGACTGGCTATCAGAGATCTTGGACTCTGTGTCACATGGTGACACCTGCTGGTCTTTTTCTCTCTTCTGGAATTCATTGCTTTTAGCTCCTGGCCACTCCATGTATGGCTTTCTTTCTGAGTTTCTGTGTCTTTTTTTCTATTTCATACTCTTATAAAGGACTCCAGTGAGAGGACTAATACCTGACTGGGACATACCTCAACTGAAATAACCAAAAACAAAAGGTCCTACCCACAATAAGTCTATATTCACACCCACAGGACTGTATTAGCTTTATGAATACGATCTTTTCTGGGATCCACAAAACCTCCAATCCATCACAAGTCAAGTCTTAAATCAAAATATCAGTAAGGCTTCCTTTCCCCCCCAAATCTGAAGCATTCTAGTGCTATCTTCTGGCAATTCTTGGAGTTTCTTGTCTTATATTTCTGCCACTCATTCTGAGGATGTCCTTGACCTCCTGGTGTCCACTCTTCTGGTTTCTGCTGACTTCCAGCTTCTGGCTCCTCCTTGTGCTTTTGCTGACCCATGACTGGTGGCTTCTTTCCTTTATTAGACTTCCTGTACCATGGATTAGGACTCACCTTCATTCAGTTGGGCCACACCTTAACTAAAATCATCTTCAAGAGATTCTTTTTATAATGTGTTTACAGTTACAGAAAAAGATGATGAAAATCAAGAACGTGTCTATATCAGGGTACATAATTCAATCTACCACAACATTTAACCGCAAGCCATATTTGTCAGTCAATATTTACTGACAGATTTACCCACGTCTTTCATCCGGCTTTTTAGGTATTGCACAGAAATATTCGATGTAAGATTGAAATAAAAAAATCTAATAGTTCGAGCAAGTATTTAGTCCCTTTTAAGTGCAAAATATTTGTTTAGAACTACAGTGACAAGAATGGTTAAACAATTTTTGAGTATTTGCCTAAATCAAAGGGATAATTCAAGGGCAAAAAGAATGTTTGCCATGTCCCTCTATGAGGAAAACAAAATATGTCCCTTTTTATCTATTTGAAATGCCAGTAATTCCATTCCCAAGGTCTGTTTGTTTTCAATGTAAAGTTTTTATTACTATTAAAACACTTTCCATTGCTCTCAGTCACCTACTACGTGTCTTTTCCCCTGGGTATGCAGACTCAACTTTTATATGTGCAAAATAAAATGAAGCTACTTTAATGTTGGAACATTACCAAGACCTCTTTAGCTCACAGGATAAACCAGAGGGAGGGAGTACACTGGAAGATTATATGAAGCATGTTAAAATGGATTGCATTCACTACTTAAGACCAATGCCTTCATTAAACTCTACTGTCTATAAATAGATAGTTTATTTACACCCTATTTGTCTTCAAACTGAAACATTTCCATATAGCCTGAATACTGTGTTTCACCTTAGAAGGTACATAGGGTTTAGTGTTGTATTTTCCATATTTGCAGGATGATGGTGTGGTCTGCCTTCATTTATAAACTTCTATGAAAATTGGGCTCTGTGGGCAGATTTTTAAAATTTTTCAACATCCCTCCTTCTCAGCTACCTCTGTTAGCCTGCCAACTCAAGCATATGTATATGGTTTTCTACTTTTTGCCACGTACTCTTTATTGAAACCTCAGGTAAATGCAGTTGGGGAGCAGAGCTAAATTAATGTGTTAATGTCCTCCACTCTTGCCACGACCCCACCAAACAAAACCCTGAAGAACTGGAGCCCTGCGAATGTCCCAGACAACCTTCCTTTGAACAGACTATTCAGGAGGCAAACTATGACTCACAGATGTCTGGATGAATTGAGCCCTTATGACCTACATGTGTAAATTCAGTTACAGAAGACTTTTCCTCTACTCCTGTCTCTTGCTGATTTTTGTTTCCTTCCCTTCTGTTCACCAGAATTTCCTCTCTACCTGCCACCTTCCTCAAACTACCAGTACCCTGGTCCTGTTTCACACTGTGCTTTTGAGGTAACATAAAATAAAATACTCTGCTTTGGAATAAAGCAAGAAGACATGGCTTTTGATTTAATGCATAAAAGGCAGAGGGAAGTTGAAAGTCACTCAGAGGTTTATATTTTAGGATAGCAGAGAAATAATTGTGGCACTATAGCCAGGAAAGGAAGCATGCCTATTCTCTTAACTTCTAAACTTTAATGAAAATATAGGTCATGGCATTTGCCATTTCACAGATAATAAAATGCAGGTTGGAGAGTAGAAGACTGTCAGAGATGAATTTAGGATTCAGAAATCCTTAATCTTTGTCTGTTCTGACAGAAATACTCCTTTTCTGTGAACCAGTTTATTTAAACCTCTTATAAATGTCATTTAGTTGGAAGATAAAACAATGTTACAACAAGCCTCTTAATGTTTAAGTGCATTTATAATGAATGTCACCATCTGAAACTCATCAGAGGTAGTGTTCAAGTTTTATTTTTGAAGAAGTTTATGTGTCTCTTCAATTTCAGTTACGATCACTGTGAAACAGACATGGATAGACCACTGAGTGTGAAAATACAATATCCTCAGTGAAAAAGTAAAATTTTCTCATAAAATACTTTTCAATATATTACCACCAAAAGTCATTTGTATAATACACTTTTCTTTTATTCCTGTTGAATAAAGCAGAAATTATTGTTCAGAAATCAATGAACATCTTTATATTTTTCTCCAAATTATAATGTTTAGAGAGCCTGTGCTGGTCTGGAAGGATGTATGTATCCTAGAAAAGCCATGTTTTAATCTTAATCCCATTTTGTAAAGGCAGCAGTTTTTAATAATCCCTATTCAGTACTGTATGTTGGAAACTTTAATTAGATTATCTCCATGGAGATGAGACTCATTCAAGAGGGGGTATTAAAATGGATTAAGTAGAGACGTGTCTCCAACCATTCTAGATGGGTCTTGATTACTTTACTGGAATCCTATAAAAAAGGACACAGTTTGGAGAAAGTGAGAGATTCTGAGAGAGCAGAGGATGACATAGTCATGCAAGAAGCAAATAGTTCACCAGCCAGTTACTTTTGGAAATGAAGAAGGAAAATGCCTCCTGGGGAACTTCATGAAATAGAGCCAAGAGAGAAAGCTAGCAGATGACGCCATATTCACCATGTGCCTTCCAGATGAGAGAGAAACCCTAATCTGTTCACCATGTGCCTTCTCACTTGAGAGAGAAACCCTGAACTTCATCGGCCTCCTTGAACCAACGTATCTCCCTGGATGCCTTAGATTGAACATTTCTATAGACTTGTTTTAATTGGGACATTTTCTTAGCCTCAGAACTGTAAACTTGCAACTTATTAAATTCTGCTTTTTAAAAGCCATTCCATTTCTGGTGTATTGCATTCCATCAGCTGGCAAACTAGAACAGAGCCTTAGAAACTTTTATTGTACTACCTACATAATGTGTTCATAGTAACCTTTTTATTACAGTGTTTATATAAGCTACCACTGCTTTAGGTGTTAACAGTCATATTATAATCAATGACATCAAAATGTGGTGTTGAGAGCATAACTGTGCTTCCTTATCGATTGGTGGGTTGCAGTGCTGTGTTAAGTAACACAAAGAACGATTTACACAACATAATTTTACTGCTCATTTTCTCAGTCTTTTCTACTCAATCAATGGCAGGAGAGTATTTCATACTAATTTTTGTTTTCACACTTTACTTTAAATTGCATTAATCGCATTTCTTGGTTTCCTTACTGAGTCTGCTGAAATGGAAATTTGACTGTTTAGTGTAATATACAGTTCATTCAGACTGAAAATAAAGTGAATATATGTGTATTTATAATATTACAATAATGGATTCATTCTGATTGCTAAGGTGTTTTGAGCCAGAGATATTTGAAATATTCAGAATTATTAAACATATACTGACATAAATGTGTATCTTTTTAGAATGTAGAAATTCTTAGCCAAAATGAGCCTGGGATATAAATGCATAGTGAGTCAACATGTGTAAAGTTTTCTGGGGATGAGCTATTTCCTCTTGTAAGGTAAAGGCAAATGTTTCTGGATAAAAGAGTATTATAAACAAAAGCAGGAAAGATAATTAACTAAACTACCTGCCATTTGCTTCAAAGGGAAAGTTATTTATTTTCAAAGTACTTTACTGATTCTGATTCATGATAGAATCAAGCATATATCATCTCTCTTGCTCATGAGTCAACCCTACATTAAAGTATTTATGAAGGTGAAAAGCAAAATGATCATTTATTTCTCAGAGTCTTTAAGGTAGTCAATAGATTGAACTGAGAACATGACAGGGTTTAGGCCATAGGTAGTTTTGGTTACCTTTGTGTATCAGAAAATTTTATATGCTTGTAATACTGAAATGTGTAATTTAGTCAGAATCTTTTCCAGTATAATAAAATTTCATATTTCTGACATTCTAATGACCAACACTGAAGATAAACATGTAATATCTGTGTTTTCCAAACCATGATTATGTTTATTTTGTTATTATTATTACATATTATTATATACGTGACAACTATTAATAAAAGGACAAATAATCATTAAACATATTGCACACTAAATATTAATAAGGCTAAAAAACTTAAATGCTAATATGATGTTCAATGAACATGATTTTTTTTTTTTTTTTACATGGGCAGGCACCAGGAATCGAACTGAGGTCTCTGGCATGGCAGGTGAGAATTCTGCCTGCTGGGCCACCGTGGCCCGCCCAAATAACATGGTTTTTAATTAACAAATTAAAACAAATTAATGGGCAAGATACGTTTTTTACTCTTGTCTTTCCCATTAGACTATGCCTTATCAGTTTACTTCAAATTTCATAATAATTGTGGGGGAAGAGAATAGAAAAAAGAAGAAAGTTAAAAACCAAGGAATACCTTTAACTATTCAGCAGTTGAATGAAATTATCAATGCTCTCTTTTTGCTTGCTCTTGGTTAAAAAAAGAAAAATGAAATCTAAAGCTGAGTCAACTTTATCTACAAACAAAACATAATCTTTTAATTAATGAACCAATATACATCCTCTAGATTTTCTGGGATTCTATTTAACTACACTGAAGATTCTAACTGCAATTAATTTTACAGACTGTTTCCATTAATAATATTCCCGTTTTATTAATATCCTCAGTTATCCATTCTGATTGTGATTTTATATTAAAAATATATATTAAGATATATCTACTGACATAATTTTATATGTGGATATATTTAATATTCATCTGCTATATTTGGTAGAGAGAATATTTGTATAAGTTATTTTTTAATCTTTGCTACTAGGTTTTAGACATATATTTTCTAAAACACTTTGATTGTGAGAAGGTATTACAAAGTGAAAGTAACACCAATATTCATTATATTAAGAATCAGTACATAGTTTTATTAAGTATCAGCATGTATTTAATATTACCAGCATTTATTAAATGTAAGTCTTAATGGAAATAGCATAACTCATTATCTTACCTCTTTAGATAAGTTATATTCCTCACCTCTATACATGAGATATCTTTGAAATTTATTGCATAAAAAGACACTAAGCATGAGATAAAGTGTGAGTAAAGTTATAATTTGAATATTTCAGACTTGCTTCCATGCTAAAGACTTATTTTAACCTTTGTGTTAGTGGACTAATGGAATGACATAAGTCACTTTGATGTTGAACATACAATTTTGCATGAGAAATACACTCTGTACATTTGCTTCATGAATCCTGAATTATTGAATATGCCAGTATTATGAAAATAATATAATCTCAGAGACCTGCTAAGTATGTCTTTCTAGAGTAATTTTCTGAATCTGGTACTACTTTTCTGGTTAGCCATTATAAGCAAAATATTGTGGCTAGATTAAAGAGTTAAGAACTATTCAGTTTGGATATACAATCCAAAATACTTGAAAAGGTATATTTCTTCTAATAAAACAACTTTATATGCAAGCGGCAGTATCTCTGGTTTCAGACAGCATCATTATGCTCCCTGAGAAATTCTCCAGTGGTTTAGATGGAATCCAAGTTAATCAGGTTGGCAGTTCCTTGCTTAATGCCAAGCAGTGTGTTCAAGACCCTCCCTCCCTGTTCAGGATGGTCTACAAGTACCTGGATCCATTGAATTGACAGGGTATCTGGATAATGTAGGTCTTTAGAACAAGAGTAAAGTGTGGTCGCTGCTTTATTAGACTTCTGTGTCCTTTCAGGTTTCAGTGTGATGTAATCTTCTCAGACTGATCTTCCAGTCTCCTTAATTTTTCTTGCTGTTCTAACTTCACACTCTCCTTCCCAATACCCAGTCTTATCTAATATCTTTAAATTGAAGTTCTGGAAGCAATGGCCATTTACTAGTAACTTTTGAAACTTGTGTATACATACTCTTAAAAAATGAATAATATGCATATACATATTATATCATATTTATATTATAAAAATAAATAATATATACATATATTTATTACTATTTCTAGAGAATACACGTTTATGTACTTGAATATGTATAGATTTATATTTATATGAGAGAAAAGATGAGAGCGATCTACATTCAAGGGAAGGAAAATCAAGAGCAACTAGTTTAATACTTCAACCTATAGTATAACCCTGTCAAGTACTGATTACTAAAAATGTAGTTAATGTCATCTTGCAGTTATATAGTAAAATACAAAGCTATGGTATAGTTTGAATACCTCTCTTTTAATGATATGTGTGTTGTGCTTCAAGCCTGTACATGCATATAGTTTTCACACTGCATCCTTATTTGCTTTCATCACCTGCAATCTGGTATAGAATTAATGTCTATATATAAACATTTTAGATTTGCTGTCCACCTTACTTTACTTTATCAATTTCATTTTTTCTAGCTCCGGCTATGTCTGTGCATATTTTCACAGTGCTTAAGGAAATTTTCTGCCTAATGCATATCACTGCTGTGTATGCCAATTTTCATAGACATGGGCTTCTTTGTGTGCTACTTCTCATTGACACTTTGAATTTTCCCCTTATCTCTTCTGTATAATTTTTGCTTTTGCTGGTGAAAGCAGAATTTATTGTTTAAGTGACTTTTGGATGAAGCAAAACTATCTGTTGATTGCCACTCAATGAAAGGCTCCCACATTTGACAGACTGTGTATTTTATTTGGTGAAATATCAAAATTCTTATAGCCTCCAAACTAATGTTACCTGTATTATGTGATTTCATTGTTTAATAATCCCATGTATAACTTCTATATACTTTAATAGCAGCATTTTTTGTACTCATGACAAAGAAAATAGAAATAAAAAGAAAACCAATATGAAGTAAACTTAATAAACATTTTTCATTAAGCATCTATGTCATCAAGCCAGAAAGTTTTAAATATGCTCTCCCATAAGTCAACAATTTAATAGATCCCTCCTTGCTACTACTAATCTAAACCAAGCCTCTTTGCATTAGGGACAAATATATTTAGCATATATTATAAAGTCTGGCACATAGTAAGTTGGCAATACATATCAATTAAATAATTATCACTTAAGTGAGGTTGCTAGATTGGCTCTTGACAAAATGGTTAACATTTGTGTGATTAAAAACAAATTTAAAAAATGGTTCATGTCCATAAGCAATTTTAAATCCGATTGAAGAACTCAATCTTAAATACAGGAAACACTAATAAATACCATTATTAATATTACTTAAGGATACTGTAAACCCCTATATTATATTTCACTATTCAAAATAAGGCAATATATAGTGATGTAATGGTGTGGTTTCTGTAAAGTTAAGAGGCAGTATTTCAAAAAGGTATGTAGAATAGCAGACAGATTTTCCAAGGCTAATATGTAGAGTCCTCTAAGAATTGGAGTCTGTGATACTACATGGGGCAGGTTGCAAAATAAAAGGTAGTATCCAAAATGGCACAGTTTCAAATTGTGTACAAAGGTGGTGGCTCGGCAAAATAGAAATTAAAAAACTGTAAAATTTTGGAAGAAGAACTGCAATAGCTTTATGAATACTGATCATTTTATTAGAGGAAAATTACAGGAAGCACTACAAAGCATTACTTTGTCATAATGCTACAGTAGCATGTTTATTAGAATTTTTTTTTTAACCAGAAAAGGAAAACAAAATGAATCAGAGGGGGAGAAAGATAGAAAGAGAGAGAGATTGAGATGAGGCTTGAAAATATTTTTCAGGAAGGCAGATTTTGTTTGGATTAAATTGAGGATAGGCAGAGAGACACCAGTCACAAATTATCTCCTGATAATAATACACCTAAGTAATCTGTGTAAAAAGTTAATATTAAATGCCAATTCTCAGTTGCAAAATCCATTGCCTTTGCACCATAAATAATTTAAGCTAATTGTTTCTCTTGCTATCAACTATAAGAAAATCCCATGGATATAGTCATCAGTGACTTAATGGCAATATAAAATAATTGAAATTATCTACAGATAAAATTAAAGAGAAAGTTTAAGTGATAAGATTAAAACACACACCAACAGTTTCTCAAAGTGAATTACCCAAATATAATTGCACATCTCTGCTGTGTTTTAAAGTTCAACAGCCTGAACTGTTATTGAATTATGCATGCATCTCTTCGACCGCATACCAAAATGGGGGTAATAGCATAAAAATTGTTTTAAATATATAAAAGGTAGAGATCTATTAATGGTATCTAGAAATTATATGCCCCATTTTCTGTTCTACTTAACTTCTAAATAAATGAACCTAAAAGTTGGAAGTTAAATAAATTATCCATTTATATATTATAAAATTACTGTTATAAAAATCTTAAGACCTAGACCTTAGGATTTGTACTGGATTTTGTTACATAACAGTTGATTTTTTAGGTATCTGCCTTCAACAGAATTTTGTAATTTATCATAAATGAATCTGAATTTTAGACTAGTCTCTCATATAGACACATGGATAGATGGCATGATTTGGAGACCAATTAATAATCTATTTCTTTTTGAAATGTTAGGTTTCAATAAAAAAAAATTGGAGAATAGATGTATAAAATGATGCTTACAGTCTCTCTTCTTGAAATTTCAACAAACTAATATTGCTTAGTTTTCAGTCATTTCCATAGGCAAATACACCAATTATTACTGTTAGAAAAGTTATAGTGATGTTGTGAATAATACTGATTAAGGCATTAAGTAGCAGGAATTAAAATCTAGCATACCTACATATATTTATGTTTTTTTTTTTAATTAAATGGACAGGCACTGGGAATTGAACCCAGGTCTCCAGTATGGCAGGCAATAATTCTGCCAATGAGTCACCATTGCATCACCCATATCTACATATATATTTAAGAAGAAAATTTTATTTGAAATGTAACCAAGATTTGGGCATACAGGAGAAAGACTCTGAAATGATAAAAGACATGAGAAAAAACTATCCATAAGAGTCAATTCTATGAGAGTAGTGGTATACAGTTTCTTTATGACTATGGGTAGGGTGTTCTCTAAAATTTTTAGATATGGGGTAGTAGTTCTACCTAGAGCCTAAGAATATACATACATACTTATAACCATCTTCAAATTGATTGTCTAAGATGTTAAGATGTAAATGCATTAATACAAATACATTAATGTTAAAAAATGTCCAAGTTTTTATAAAATAAAATTTAAACACAGCCATATGTTGCTGGATTTATGATTTGTTGGAGAAGTACTCATTATGGAATGCAGCTCTTATTTGGAATCTAATGGTCCATATTTGCAAATTGAGCTGCTTGCATAAAATTTATATATTTTCATTAATCAGAAAAATCTCAGCCCAAAATAAATTACAAACACATGCAATCTTTTCCATTGATATATTACCATTGTTTTAAAACATGTCTATAAATCTCATAAGAATAGGTTTTGCTCACCTGCCCACTTCTCCTCTATTCTCAGAAACTTTCAAAATAGCCATCCTCAACTCATCTCTGTGTTATTTTTCTGGAACTTTTCCATCTATTTCTAGATTACCTAATGGAAAGGCTATTTCATGGTTTATCTATCTTGTACATAATCTCCTGACAGCCCCAAGGTAGATAAGATGTTCCCACTGCCTCTTACAGTAAGTTACATCACAACATTTTATTAAATGAATGATAAGCTTTATATTGTATATTGTATCTATGCAGACACTATTCATTGTGAATTCTGAGGAATATAATGCAACCACTCTTTTTATTTCAGATCTCTTTATTTTACTTTGTATGAAGGATTATTTTATTCTTTTCAGTTGCCTGATTTTCTATGTAGTTATAAATTTTATAGAATTAGACAGTTTTTTCAATGTGTTTAAGTGTTTAAGCACAACATTTCCATTTCGTTTCCCTAAAGACCCCTACCTTGAATCCACAACTCCCCAACTGCAGTCTGGATTATCTGTTCTCTGGGCCAGTTGGACAGAAATCCAGCTGAGTGTTCTTTATACAATAATTTTAGGATTCCCCATCCTGTGTCTCCTGCATGGACCACTGTTGCATGAGTCATCTGTTTTCCTCTTCTTGATTTACATTCTCTTTTGCTAGGGCACATCTTTCAAAGTCTCATAAAAATAGAATGCAATGTGAATTCTTTATGTCCTTCTCAAATTGCAGTTGGATAGTTATATAATTTTAGATTAAACACATTTAGATTCTATAATGTCAGTGGTTGTTCATTTCCTTCCCCAGATACTGCGGATTCTCCAAGGAAAAACAGTACCCTGCCTGAAGTTTATATATCATTTTTTACTATGTGATGAAATAAAAATAAGACTTAGTTAAATAAACTGCAATACATTTAGCTAATTAATTGATATTTGTGCAATTTACATAAAATATTTTAGTAAGTATATGCAAATGTATTAAAAAATCCATATTTGTGTAATTAACTGAAAATTATTTTTAGTAAGTATATGCAAATTTTATCATTTTGAGGAGTAACCAAATTAATTTTATTTTCAATTCTTATTTGTGCATGCCTAATTAACTGTACAATTAATTAAAATAAAAATGTACAATTTTATTAAACTTTGTGATCATTAACAAAGTGGCATCATCTACTCAAGATTTATATGCTGCTAATTAAGAGCACCTAGAGGATGGAGTTGAAAAATCATTACAAAGAAGGCAAGAAATCATATACACCATAACTAAATCGCCATTTGATGATAGTCACCAAAAATGCTTTACACATAGCTTTTGAATCTTTTTTAGGGGAAACAAACTCAATTTCTACAGTTTGTAGTAGACTTAATATTACATAGGTATCATTATCACTACCTTAAAAGATAACTTGAAATATCTCATTAACAAAATAGCCAAAAAATTGTAAGGTTGTCTGTGATAATCTTTTTATGCACTATTCATTTTATATAGTTGGCTTTACCTTATTTTATGCCATTTAAATTAATTAACTAATTTAATAAATTATGTTAAATTAAATTTGGTAAAAATTTTATCACTATTTGCATAAGAAGTGATGCCATTTTAGTTTTCCAGGGCTGCTCTATCAAATGCCACAGACTAGTGGGCTTAAGGAATTGCAATCTACTGTCTTATTGTTTCAGAGGCTTCAAATTCAAAATCAAGGTCTTGGCAGGCCCATGGTTCCTTCAAGAGTTTGTAACATTCTGTTGCTACTTTATCACAATTTTTGAGGCTCCTTGGCTTGCTTTTTTTGTCTCCATGACATTGTGGTCTATCTTCTTGGTCTCCTCCTGTGGCTGTCTCTGGCTTACTGCTTCCAAATTTCCTTTACTTTGTAAGGATTCCAGGCACATGGACTAATGCCCAGCCCAATTTGACTTGGCATTATCTAAGAGGGTCTTCAAAGTTGATTTTCACAAATTAATCCATGACTTAACTAGTAATAACATCTTCCAAGAAACTATTTACAAATGAGTTCACACCCACAGTAAAACAGATTGAAACTTGAGCAGGTCTTTATGGAGGAAATAAAATAATAGATTTCTCTGACATTTCTTCCGTCTTGAAAATTTTCTAAGTAGAGAATTATGTCATCTAGCCTAAGTGAATCAAATGTATTTTTTCTGAGTAATAAAACAAAATTTACAAAGCAAACCCTTTATTTCATCATAGACGTATCATAAATGTGTGTAGGTGTGTTAGTACAGGTTTATATGCAGTTCCATTTTCATGGACAGTAATTTTTTTTTTTTTAGAGTGAGGAGGTTTATTCCTGCCCTCTGGGGCAGAGCTCACAGAGCCCAAGGTAGGGGCTGGTGAGTCCGCACCTGGGTCTTGATGCGTGTGGTTTTTAAGCAAGGGGGTCAGGTGACATCCGATGGACAGTAATTTTGCAAATTATCTGGAAATTTCTTGATTTTGTTGGACCATCTTGAATTCTATGTGCTTTCTGTATTGTTGTTGTGAATGTGGCTGCTCCTTTGAATAATTCTAAAAATAACAAATGCAGAACAACAAACTTTGAAATTTTCTGTATACTTTCTCTTCTAGACTGAAAATAAAATTCAAAAGCAGTTTGTTAATGGATCAGGATAAGTATTTAAACAGATAAAAACCAAACAAAGTGATATTAAATTCTGATGTACATTTACTAATAGACAAGAGGCACATTTTCAAGCAATAATAACACTTCTGTGCAAGTACTCATTATATTTATAGAAAAAATAAATTTGCATTGTGATAGTAGCCCAAATGATCATATTTCAATGTAATATGTAGGAGATGTGTTGAAAGTATTATGAAATAAATGAAAGGAAATTAAATATAATGGATAGACAAAAGAAGAAACACATTGAAATATAATTTGTGTTCAAACTCATAAATGAAAGCAGAAAGTCAAAAAAACTGGTCAGCAAAAAAAGCAAACTAAGATCAAGGGGAGAAAGGCAGGCTTAGGAAAAGTTGAAAGATGTACACTTCCCACCTCCATCACCACCACCATACTCACCATCTCCTCCAATACCACTGCTACTACTGTGACCACAGAATCATCACTCAATCACCTCCAACACAACCACCGGCATCACCAAGAACAATAACGACTCTATAACAATCCCCAGAATACCTTATCCCAATTCATATATCCTTGCCCTTAAAATAAGGCCCTGACTTTATTCATTTTTATTGCCAACATTTAAAGAAACTAAATTGTGTCCTAGGGCTTGTATTTTGTGCTAATGGTACTTAACCCTCACCCTCAAATCAATTCACCACCCACTAGTAAAAATCACTGAGAGTAAAAAGTTTAATAAGCAAGGTAACATGTCTTAATGTTGCACAGAAATCCAACAGCTTCTGATTGAGAATAGCAAGGTCCTCTGTGTGTGTGTATGTGTCTGTGTGTATTAAAAATCACAGAAAATTAAAAGGTCAATTGACCCCTAAATATATCAGCATTGTATAGGGTCATAGGCACATGCTACTGAACAAAACTGAGTTCCTTTGAGGGAGGACAGACACCAAATGATTAATTTCCCATTGATTTTAGTAATAAAAGCATGTAAACATGCTTAGGAATAAAAGCAAGCACTCTGTTTTGTTTTTATTTTTTTCACAATGACACCCAAACGAAACTTGGGACCTCCATAAAAGAGAATATTCCAGGTAAATAAAGTGGAAATTTATGCTTAAAGGTGGAAGAGGTTATAATAGATTTTGGAAGCTACAAAGCATCTATGGGTCTACAGAATGACAATCACAATGCACTGAGAGTCAGGAGATTGGCCAGGGAAAAAATAGAGGTCAGACCATGCTGACCTCTAGGTCTATTTGAAGGATGACAGAATTTATTCTAAGAGCAAAAAGAATGCATTTAATTATTTTGAGCAAATTTAAAAAGGTGTCAACAATAAAATGCTGTCTTCTGTAATTTATTCCTTTATTTCATTAATATATCTGACTAATAGCTCCTCTTTTATTTCTCATCTTTTTGTAAGATGCATGATTCCCTGATCCCATTTAGATGATTTTGACATCTGAAACTTCTCTACTTGGATCCTAGGATGTGAAGGTAGAACAAGATA